>RXPK01002608.1:0-43465 GCA_004143645.1 Protaetia brevitarsis | reverse complement strand
AGAGGAATCACAAACTAGTCAGACGCAGTTCCATTGGCTCAAAGAAATTCGAAAACAGTTTTCTGACTGATTTCACGGTATATGATTGGCTCTGACTAGTGCGTGATTCCTCTGCGAACACAGCTTTTATTACTTATATACAGAAGAAATAGGAATGTTTTAAAATTTTAAATCGTCCAATAGAAAACGCATAAATATTTTTTCCTTAATTCTGTGTAGAAGAACGAAAAATAAGTAGAGGAAAAAACTCAAAATCGCAAAGTAACAAACTGAATTATTTATAAAATGGAATGTAAATAAAAAATGAAAAAAGTGGAATGGTAGTTAAGGTATAATAATCTACATACAACAAAATATTAAATTTTAACTGAAGTGAAACACTGGTTTAGATTATGAAAAATCAGTAACTTAATAAATTTATAGAAATTAAAATTAACACAGATATCTTCACCAAAACAGTGAACACTGTCATTATTTCGTATTTTATTTTATTATCTTTAATCTTTTTTTTTTTAATAAAATAACATTAAATAATTTGTGAATATTATATGTTCGGCTTCGTGTACGTCAGATCAGAAATAGTAATAGAATAGAAAATATGGGATACTTACTTCATACATATCTTTTCTCTCTTTCGAAGAGTGATTTTAATTCGATTCAATTTAATAGATCCATAATGGGTAGCGAAAAAGAACATTTAACCCTACTCTTCTATCCGTTAAAAGTGGAAAGAGTTTATGCAAAGTTATTGAGCTCGGAACATTAACCGGAACTTGCCCGAAAGGAATTTGTAAGTCCGTTCGCATAGAGATTAGCAAAATTTAATACTGTTGCTCGATGCTTTTCAGACATCGTCCACATGTTCACCAAACAGATAAACACCCCGAAAGAAGACTTGGAGGAGTGCGTTTCCAAGCTGTTCCAAAGCGAAAAGGAAGATAGCGACACCAAAGATAATCGACCGGCCGTGCTCTGGTCCTTCTATTATTCCGCTCCCGATGTGAATGAGGCAGATTTGAGACAAGACGTTCCGGAGAATGTGTTCTTGTGCCCCGGACCTGACTGTGATTTGGATATGGATTTATCTATTAAAAAGGTTGGTTGATCGAATTTAATTTGGGAATTTGCAGAGGATCAATTGTCGATTATGCTTTATTTAGGGAAAATAATTTTGGCTTTGTATCATTCATCTGTATTTTTGCATTATTTGTGGTCATTTAATATAAGGATTTCATAGTTTTATTTATTGGCTATGAATGCCTCATTTTTATTGCTTATTTTATTAATTATGATCACTTCCCTATATGATCTTACCATTTTACTAAAATGCGTTATATTTAACTCTCTCAGTTCCGACTTTCCATTTTTCCACTTTTATTTAAAAAGATTAAAATAGTTGTTGCGAATAAATTAAAGCCAACTTTTGCACAGCTTTTTGGCTGTGTATTTCACCTTGAAGAAGGAAATAATATAGTTTAAACGTTGCTGTTAGTAAATTAACCTTCTAGTTGTTACTGTTTCATAAATTATATAACAAGTTAGTGGATTTTATTGGCTTAATTTGAAATAATTGAAACACAAAAACTGATTTAACGATGTTTCGACATTTACAGTCTTTTTAATTTTTTTCTTTTTTGAAATGTGAAAGTATTAAAATTATGCTAATAAATCCACTAACCCTTTCTATATAATTAAAATATAATTGGCTGAATAATAAACTCTAATAAGCAATTGTTTCATAAATGAAATATGTCTTTTTTAACGTTTTATTTTTATTGTTAACGGAAATAAGTTTACACAAATATTGCATTTTCTTTTCCGGTAATTCAAAGTCAGAATAACATTGTTATTTTTGTTTTTACAGATATTTTTTTATAATATTCAAAAATATTAGAATCATTTTTCGATTTTTTCTCTCATAAATGTTTAAATGTGACAAAAAGGTGAGAAAAAAATTAAAAAAAGCATTAAAAGCCACTTTAGATTTTGTTTCAGAGTTAAGAATATTATGAATTTATTTAAAGTTGTTCAAATGGGCGTTCTTTCTGCATCTAACAATTTAATCAGTGCAAACTTCAAAAAATCAATAAAGTCGCTAGGATATCGAAAAAAACGGTTGACGTTAGAGAAAGGAACCATTATATAAATTTATCACAACTTATGCGATAAATAGGGTGGGATACTATTTTTTTTTATTCAAAAGAAAACTTATTAAATTACTAGGGATTTACAGGTTTCTCGTTTACAAGATTAGTGTTTTGAAAGAATCAAAAAAAAGTATGAAAATGTATGTTTTAAAAGCTCTGTCTGTGCTGTCAATTTTTTTCATATGTCAAATTTGCAACGGTGATCATAGAACACCCTTATTCTAGAACGAAATGCCAACGTTACTTAAATGTGATCCTACTGGCGCCATCTAGGTGAGGAATGTTACATATTGAGTATGACGCGAATAGGATGATAACCTTTCAATTATGTCAAATTGCGTTACATAATATCTGTCAAATGTGACATGTTAATACAAAATACATTGATCATTGATATCACGCTGTGAATCAGGCGTTAGTTGTTATTTTTACAGAAAAAAAGATGCAGACAGTGGCGTGCGTTCGTAAAGATAAATTAGAGAAATAAATAAAAAAAAACAGCTGTACAATGTAGCATGTTATTATTATTTCTATATAGAAAACTACAAATATTTGTAGTATTTGTTTTGTATTGGATATTGGTTTTTCCTATTTCATGTTATGTTCTGATGTATATGTATTTTATTGAACCAATTATTATAAGGTAAAGTCAGGTAAGTGTGTAGATTGGCTATATTTATTTTTAAAATTAAAAATAAGGATGTCCTCTTTTATATTACTAATGTACTAAACTTCATACTAGTTTTACGAATAAAAATTCACATCTGCTAACGTGTAATAACTTAGATATCTTGTAAATTTATCATACCTTATTGAAAAGGCATCAGTATAGTATTACACACTTGGCCGAACTAAAGAATAATGCTATTAATATATAAAATGCGGAACGAAGACACACTTACCCCATTTTGCTGGGTAAGTGTGTAGTATTGACACTGTTTAAAATTTCTTTTTTTTTTCTAGTAAAGCGTTGATAATTATAAAAAGACTATCTATTGAAGGCTTACAACTGAGCATATATTACGTACTTCTATGTGTAAAATTTATCAAAATGTCTTATTATGTGAACAGTGTTACATTTTCTTCACACTGTGCAATTTTTACTACACACTTACCTGACTTTACCTTAATAGGAATTATAAATTAGTGAGGGATTTTTATAGCCGAAAAGGGATTTTCTAACTTAGCTAAAGGGATTTACAGTTATAAGAGGCTGGCAACACAGTAAAATTAAACTTTAAAAAGATTATAGATTTCTTATTCTCTTGGTTTTTAGGTCATAAATATTGAAAACACGAATGAATATTACGTTTCGCTTTATTTCAAAGCTTTTTCAAGCAAATAAATATAAATGTAAAAGGTGTAAATTATAAATAAAATGTTTTTGTTTAATAAATGACAAATTCATTTGTTTACTAGGATTTTGAATATATTATTATGTTTTATTTAAAGAAAAACATTTTATTTATAATTCACACTTTTTTACATTTATATTTATTTACTTGAAAAGGCTTTGAAATAAAGCGAAACGTTGTAGTATTCATTCATGTTTTCAATATTTATGACCTAAAAACGCAGAGAATAAGAAATTAAAAATTATATACATGGTCAAGAAATGATGCTTTAAAATTGGTGTCTATATTATCTTCAAAATCAAATTCCTGCTAGAAATTTGAAAAGGGGAGTAATTTATTTATTTTCATTTCATTCATTCATTTTTTTCTCGTGATACTTAAATTATTCTTATGATAAAACGTGTTGTAATAAATTTGAACTTACGCTTTATAATAATTTCGAATTATTTTCGTAATTTCAGGCCAAAGAAATATTCAATAGCATCTATCCGGGCGAAGAGTTCCTTCCCCGAGCTCCAGACCCCGAAGAAATCATAATAGGGGAAGAACCGAACGAAGAACAAACCGATAACGGCAATAATATACAAAACGAATACGACAAACAACAAGAACAGGATCCCACCGAAAAACACGAAGAAAAAGACCAAGGAGGCAACGAAATCGACTTGAAAGCCCAAGGTGACGTCAACAATTAAGCTTGTTTTTTCGCATATTCAACATACACTACTAAAAGACGCAAAATGATTATATATACAGTGTTAATTAATATTAATCAATTAATCTTATTTATTAATATTATTATTATCTATATACACAATAATAAAAAATAAATTACTCGAATAAAATGCATTTTTTTTTTTATATATTCCTCTTTTACGCCATATCCAATAATCTATTCAGGGAAGTAGGCAACCAGGTGGAGTTATTCTGCGTGTAGAAGACGACGTTTCGGTCGATGTAGCATTGGACGCCATTGGTGCCCAACCTGTAGACCTGTTTCGCCTCGTGATATTTGTTCGGGATCGGTACGAATAGTATTCCCCTCTCTTCGCACTTCTTCGCGATTAGATCCTTGAAACCTTGGAGTATTTGGGTGGCGGTGCGCACGGCTTCGGCGAAATTGTCGATTTTAGGCGGGGGAGGTGGTGGGGGTAAATTGGTTTCGATGTTGGTCAAGTAGGATACGGATTCTTTAGCTCCCGGTTGCTGTCCCGTACAGACTGCACGGTTCATCATTTCCAAAGCTTTGTGGAAGTTTTCTGCAAAAGATGAATGATTAGAATGATTTATGCCAGTTAAAATGATGAAATACCTTTAATCGTAGGTTGCGCTAGCAACTGTTCGGACATCATCCTCTTCCAGCCCGAGTACCATTCGGTCACTTGGGAATAGTCGGGATTGTGATTCAGCCACATGGCCAAGGTTTGCAGCCATCTCGGGAAGAAGAATTTGTCTAATATTAGTGTCATGCTGCCGACTGACAACATGTCGTTCCATTCCATCACCCAATGCCACGGTTCTAAGAAATGTGGAATGTTTGTTATTTAAAAAGTTACTTAAAGTTATGTAATATGAAAATTGTTGCGAGATAGTTTCTTGCTTTACATGTTGCATAACATATTAACAATGCAGTTTATTTTCTTTTCTAAATTTTTTGGTGATTCCGTTTCTTTTTTTTTCAAATATTTTAATAAATTTTTACTATTAGAAATTCATTCAAATTAAAAATTGTGCCTATTTTTAAATTTTGAATTTGAATTCCCTCCTACGTCAGCAGATGGCGCCACCTATTTAGAGCGCATATCACGTAGATAATAAATTTGTTTATAGGGGGCGCTATTGTTTGCTGTACAGATTCGCAATCGAAATTTCTAGAGTTCTATACAAAATCAAAGTAGTTTCAATTGAGAATATAGTAGATAGCACTGTAATCGAAGGCCTTATCACATTGTCAAAATGCAATATGCTGAACAAAGTAATAATATAATGGGGAACTAAAGAGAGACTTAAAAGCAACTGGTGTTACAATAACCGTAGCGATCAATGTTTCATTTTATTTAATATAAATTTCCTATGCACAAACATTTAAAATATACGTCTCTTTTCCAACGTTATGTTCTTATCGTGAATCCAGTGTAGAAAAGATTTCCTACAATTTGCATATATTAAAATTGTTTCTACGACCAATCGTTCTGCCGCTAGAGTGCCCAGAAAAATAATGAAAAAACAACCAAAAAAAGTGCTAACATCTTCACGTTTCTTTTTTAACAAAATTTCTATCTGCAAACCTCAGATTCGTGACTAGTGACCTAAAAGACATACAGAAACGCATTTTATTTTTCTATTTTTCCTACTTTTTACCAAATTATGAACATAACATACTGCTTTGGTTAGACAACCCATTTTCGCTGAGTGTATTTTAAGCTGCATATTTTTAGTTGTTTTTGATTTCTCCGATCAGCTGATTTTGAATTTACCGAGAGTTTTAATTAATTTTTTTTTTATTTAACCCAGACATTCAAATGTCTGTTGTTCGCTTGTGCTGATTTTATGCGTATCCTATTTAATATTGTCGTTGTAATGTTATACGTCTGTGTTGTTTTCTTCCGTTATTCAATTTTGCTGTTTCATATTTATTTTTCAATTACCTCGGTTTGGGTAAGTAGAAGCTTTGTTCTTTCTTTTAGCTTTTTCATTTTTGTAAATTCCTTGCATTTGTCCACGCTTTGATTTTAAATTGTGAAACCACGTGGATAGAAATTCAAAGGTTGTGTATTTTGGATAATCTTCGTGAACAAACAAAACTTTTACTTTGCATAGGAAATAGCATTGTCCTATTTTAATTTAGAGTCAAGTGCAGTTTTTATTTTAGGCCAGAACCTTTAGTTCAAGGGTTTTTTTTTCTGCACAAGTTGTAATTTAACCCATTTTGTAAAATAAATTGATTATTAATTAGCGTCATTGGGTTAAAAAATCTGTTCTTTTGTTTTTTATTTAAACCTTTTCAATTTTTCGGATAATTAAGAAAGTCTGATTTCATTCACTCACAATTTACTTTTCGTGGTTAGATTCAGTTACAGTATAGGATTAGGATAGTTTCGTTTTTGAATGTTTTGAGTTATATATAATATATTTTCTTAGTTTTTCATGATTTGACAGTAAGATTATTCGGAATTAATTTTTTGGAATGTATTTAAAAGAAAAATCAGAACATCAATTTTAAAAATAAAAATGCTGGGAACCAAAAAAATTAAATAAAAATTATTTAGTACAAATGTTATGATCAAGATTATAGATTGTCGAAAAATCAATTTGAAAACAGGACATAAAGTTTGTGGCTCCTTTGTAGGAATAAACATTTGAATTGGTTCCGTTAAACCGAAAATCATCATGAAATCAAACTATTAACAATAATTTACCTAACGGCTGTTGGTGCGGATTGATCACCAGCGATTGCATACACATTTGCAATTTCGGAACGATGTGCTTCACCAAGAAAGCCACGAACGATCCCTCGGGGAGCACCCTCTGCCACGGTTTCAACATCAACTTTGCCGACCTATCAGACGGATGCCAATTCGCAAGAGCAGCTCCTAATTTCTCTTGTATTATCGGATAGATATTGGCTTGCAGTCGAACGTCTGTAAAAAATTCAGATACAATTTCATTTATTTTATTTACTTAAACTACTTGGTTAATTACCTAAAAGTGGTATCCATGGATGCACCCAAGTATGAATCGGTATCGTATCCGTGAGGGGATCCCAAGTCGACACTTCCGAAGTCAATCGTGGCATCACGACCTGATCTAAGATGTTGTCGATAACCCAGGATGCAAGGAGAGGCTTCCACGTTTCCAGGAGATTTATCAGCGGATCGCAATCTCTCGGGTACCAAGAACTGGAAATATATTCGATATTAAATCGAGGTATTATTAATCGAAGCTATTTTATATGGGTAATATTCGAATTTATAATCCAACACCTGGTTATAATAAAACAGTACGAAAACGTTCCGAGTGAATTCTAATTTTTCGTTCGATCCGAAAGTGTTAAGAAATAATTTGGAAAAGTGTGTGTGTGTGTGATTCCCCATCGCGGAATTTCTGCATAGTATTTTTTTTTTTCTTTTTGTGTTAACACCCAAAAGGGAATGTGGTGACTTACCTAACGCAAGATCTGATAACGGGCACCCAAGTGTGCCATAAGAGACTATCATACGGCTGAATCCCCATACTATTACCTTCTAGTGTCCCACGTTGCAACGGCTTCTCCAGGATGTCCTTCCACTGGCGAAACACTTCGGTATATTGTGAGGGCGCTTGTAGCGGAGACCAGCTGGCTAGGGCCGACGTGAGTAAGGGACCGACTAAACCGGGAGCCAATTCGCCTAATTCGTACTGACAGTATTCTTCGTAATGAGTTTCCTTGAAATAATATAATCAATTTATCAAACAGTTAGTAGTAGTAGTAGTAGTAGTATGGATAATGTAATTGCTTTCGTCTTGGTAAACTGGATTAAAATAAGATTTTTATTAAAAATTTAATATGAGACTTTGATCATGTAAATATAATCCTGAGTTGTATACTTCTCGCAGGGGAAATCGGGACACCACTAATCCAGAATTTTAAAATTTCCTGGGTGTAAATGCAGCCTTTGCGTAATTTATCGCTTTAATCGGAAGTGAATGTTTATCAAAGCAATAAATTACTTATTTATGTGTATTATTGTGATCAAAAATAAAGACTAGCGGTCTTACCATTGTTTAACTATATCTAGTTAGTCAACGTAATGCATTTTCGGAAAACTAAAGTATTGGGCAGGGAAGTGGTGCACTCTATGGGTGAATGTAAATTGATTTGAAAACGCGGTAAATATAACGGGTATCTCGACCAGAGAGAACGACAGATTTCTGTGTTCTATCTATCTATCTGTGGAAACGACGGAATCCGTATCGGTGATTTATTGGCATTGGCAATTTGTGTGGCCTGGGGGAAAGGGAGAGTGGATGCATGTGACGCTGTGATGACGCATCTCGCGATAATTCTCGTGTTTGTTTACATTAGAAGATTAGAATTCTGAGGTATTCTGTTATAAATATAAAGAAATTGAAAGTATATTACAAGGCAAGTTCTTGTTCACAAAACATTAATTGAACAATTTTCTAAATTGAGGTTTTTTTCTTTTAAGAATAAAATATTTAAACTTAAAACAAAAATCACTGAAAAGAGAAAAGTTAAATCTAAAAGGACGAAAATTTGTATCTGCTTAGATCAGCCAAACAAACAAACCTTATTGCAATTGAATATTTTGCGGACGCGTAAGAGGGCCATCTTGTAGTTCGTAGTCTAACTATAAAACTTATATTTAAATCGAGATGGGCACCAACGTCGTGCAGCCATCGACCGTTTTTGTCCAAAATGTTCAAAAATCCGTTAACTATTTTGTCCATAAGGTTGACTAACTAGTATGTATATAAACAATGGTCTTACTCATAAAAAGTTACGAAAGCCTTATAAAGCTATTACAATATTATGCAGAAAAAAAAACATCATACATAAACGTTTAATATATAGCGTTAAAAAACTGCTATAAGGCTCTTGTAAATAAGCATAAGTTACAAGAGCCTCAGCCCTACTTTACACCAATTTTAATATTCCGAGTGCTCCCAAATGGCCGATTTTTAGACGATACGGCTTGCTTTGATTCCTTTGTTTGTCTGATCTAAACAGATCCAAGGAATTTTACGCGTTTGTTTGTATTTTAGAGCATGATTTGTGCGTGTTTGTTTGTTTAGAGCAAGCAAATCCAGGTCACAAAGAGGTTCCTCTTTCTGCTCGCGATCCGACGTCCGAGCAATTACGAGCAATTTGTGTAACATAACCTAATCGCACTAACATCGTGTTGTAAACTGTCGTTTGTAAATGTAATCCGATTTATACTTGCATCAAATATGCACGATATGTAAATATAATGATACCAATGTGATTGTTGTAAAGAACGATCATTATATTTTAAAAACTTCACTTGGTAGGTACATAAATACTAGTATATGATGCATTTTTATTGTTGTCTAGATTCATTAATTTGAAAAATTACTTTTACTTTTCCTATTCATAATAGCTGTGACAATCTAACAATAGTAAATAATAAAATTAAGGTTATATTGCAATCGAGCGCGTTTGTTTGTACCATCTTTAAATCCAACTCTGAGACGCTCTCAAGTTACTCTGATGACGTCAGTAGGTACTGCTCCAAGCACACAAACAAACAAAGCTATTGTGTTGTATGTTGTATTTGACATATCCTTTGATCATCCTTTGACATATCAAAGGATATGTCAAATACAACATACAACACAATAGCTAACACATAACCTAACTTTAGTTCATGTGTTTACATAAAAATCACCTACATAAAACACCATCTTACATGGTATCAATACTAATAACCTTATCTTCATTTAACTAATTCACGCTACGTTTTCTTTTTAAACTCAATAATTCTATATTTACAAACACGTGCCCCGCACTAAGGAGATTATCTGGGAATCACCGATTCGGCGCAGGAATGCAATACAAATGTACTAAATTCCCTATAAACTGCTTACTATCGATATTTTAGTTACCCAACCCCTAAAAGCCGTTTATGAATGACGCCAAACCTACAACATTCTTTAAGCTTAAAGAGTGTTTTCACTAATAAGCGCTAAAACCGGTTTTAGTATATTTTTATGAATAAGGCTGTAGAAATTTAAACAGAAACATAAATGTTTAGAGAGAAAAAGCTTTATATATTTGTAAGAATTCGAAATTCCATTTGGGGATAATGTGAAGTATTTAAATTTATTTTATTATTAAGCTGTTGATAAGTATCTGCTGTAACAGCGTCTTCCCCACAGTCTGTTTTATTTAAAGTCTCGTATATTTAAGATAATACGGTATTTATTTTAACGTTATCTGTCAATCTGTCTATTGTATGATATAATTGCTAATCAGCGATTCCCACATTTCTTTATAGAATGGCGTTGTAGTTAAAAAAAAAAACAACGCCAATCGCCATTTTTGCGCCCTCTTGTAGAGAGAAGTGGAACGAGTAGCAAGTACAAGTTAGTTTATAAAAACTTTTTACATTGCTGTTTTAAATGAATTAGTTCGCAGAGACCGAATCGACTTCAGAAAATAAGCTCGCGATCCCTTTATGTTGAAATGTTTCTGATTATGTGTTAAAGCCGTTCCAACAAACCCTTTCTTTTGTGTTATATAAAACTATTGTGCCTTTGATATTTTTGGATTATAGGAAGATTAAATTACCCACATCGGTTGGAAATGTACTGAAATTTTGCTTAAAAACTAAGAATTGCTAAAACTTAGATACCGTAAGTCGTTCTCTCTCTCTTTCTCTCCCTCCCTTATTAAATAATTTTGTATAGTAAAAATTGCACTGCGTTTATGTTCAACGTCATTATAAAATTTTAAAATAATTTGAAACGATTTTCTTGACATTCATAATTAGTTTCCACATTCACATTTTGTTTCTTAATTTTAAATATAGCGTAATTATAAAGATAATACAAACTAAAAAGAATTGATAAATCTTATAGACTTTTCTGGAGAAACAACAAAATTTAATCTAATTTTTCTATAAAGGTCTAACGGTATTAAAAATTTATTATTTTCATTTTTTCTTAATACTACCACAAATGGAAAACAAAATTTTCAAAAACGTATTGTCTGGACTTAAGAAATAGAATAGTGCTTGTTTCTCACCTGAAGATCGACAAAGATATTAGCCACTTGTCCCAACGACAAACCTAACGTCGGATCCATCAATTTATTGACGACTTCCAGTACGGTATTCAAGTTATCGATCAAATTTTCCTCCTTCATTATAACATTTTTCAAATTCACCTCCTCCTGTCTCAAATAAACCAATTTGTCTTGATTCGTTCTCGAACTTCGATCGATTCTGATAATATCCTAAAATTTAAAACGAATTAATCCCGAAAAAATAAAACGTTTCGCGCAATTTTCCTCACCTGTTCACACATATCGACCAATATGTCCAAATTATGTTGGATTTCCGGCAGTGCAAAATTAACACATTTCTTATGTATGACATCTTCGAATCTTTCCACTCCCGGAGGGGCTTTCAAGCCGCTTAGAGCGTGATATCCACTTAGGACACGTTGCTGTGGTCCTGTCATGTCGATAACTTTCACTTTGCTCAATTCGCTGCAAAATAGGAAAAGAAACGTGTGTTTATATTAGTTATTTCTTTGATTATTGTCAATTATCATCAAATAAAAGAAAAAATCTGTTATTATTTCTAAGTTTTATGAGGTAACAAAGCAGAAATTACTACAAAAATCAGGGTAAAAAAACCCCGATTTTATAAAAATTAATATCAGGAATTTTAAAAAAGAATTATTTCTGTTTCAAGCTTCAAGTTTTTGTTACCTTGCCGGTCCACAATTTCTATAAGCTCCTGGACGTTTACCTTTTTCAATAACATCGTCAACACTTCTGTAGTAATATCTTGTTTTCTTGTTGGAAATGTCGTTTTTCTTCCATTTTGTTTCACTTTCCGATCTATCGATGTCCATTTTTTCCACCTCCTAAAACAGCAAAGTTGTAATAAATTCCCGAATGATTCTCCATTACCGGAAAGAGGAAAACCTTCTTTACGGCTACACTGGGAGCTTTCTCCGGCCCATAAGCTCCAATTGCACCCCGTCCTTTCCGTAGATGAGCCTCCACAGGAGCAGATATACCTTGCAGATCTTTACCTAGACCTTTTCCCGGTTGAAAACCCATTTGTAACAATAATTTCGCACCAATGCCTTTCGTATGCTTTTCCCAGTTCCCGACACCTTGATTTATCAAAGTGTTATTCATTTGTGCACGTTTATTCCTCAAACCGGCTATATCGCCAGTTATTTCTGTCATGGTGGCATTAGTTTGTCCTTTATATCCACCAAAACCTATAATTAACATGTTGAACAAGTCGTAGTGAAGAAAGCGCAAATAACGATGCAAAAAAAGGAAAAAACAACTAAATAGTGAAGATATTGCAAAAGTATCTTGTTCCCCAAGTTAAAAACAAGAATTCTACAGCAGTTGAGGCAGGGAAACTACATGATTCAGTGAGTATTATCAGTTATTAATAATAAATTGATTTTATCCTTATTTAGTAACATTTATTTGAGTAATGTATATAATATTTAGGATTGTATTAAAACATTTTTATTAGTTTTTGCAACAATAAACATTTTTACAGTACCCAAAGCACCTTAAATTTTATTAATAATTTTATATAGACTTTTCAAGCAATTAAAGAAGTAAAGACTCAATATGTCAAAGAAACAACACAATATAAGGAAATAACAGCACAAAATCTAATATAAAGCAAGATAAATGCCTAAAAAACAGTCTACAATATCCCAATGAAAACTTACCTGCACGTGGTAAAGCTTCCGGTTCCGAATCACTAGAACTATCACGTATTTTAAAGGAGGTAGAAGGACCTCCATCGTCTGATTCTTCACTCTCTTTCTTGGAATCCTTCTTTTCATCCTTCTTTCCGCTTTGCTGTACACCACCTGCTACGAAACCTATAGGTGCTGTGTAACTCTTCGGGTGTCTGTTATTTCGAAACGACGGTTTTGCTTCCTCCTCATCGTCACTTTCGTCGGCCCATATGCCTGGATCATAGCATAATAATAACGATGTAAACACCACAAGGTGGAAAGACTTGTTCGCTTACCGTATATTTGTTGATGTTTGGTAGGTCTGCGTCGCGGCCTGTTAATATTAAATTCATTCTCGATATCGTAGTCGGTTATCTCGAACTTTTCCACTTCGTCCTCAGACATCATTTACGAATAATTAAACACTTAAATTGTAAATAATTAATTAGTGAATAAATAGCGATACATCATGACCAAATTAGCGCAAACGTTAGATCGTTAGGTTAGGTGATAAACTAAACTACGCTTTGGCGATTTTACATCGACAGTGCTGCCATCTTCCATTGAATGGCTGTAATTCTTTATAGTTTGTTCCTTTTACAAGTTTGACGTCATTACTTCATCTTGGTAGTAACTCACAACTGCTTATTAACTTTAATATTCGAAATTTAAAGCTTATATAAGCAATTGTAAGCTACTATCGACATGAAGCCAGAACGTCAAGGTGGTAAAACAGCATACTTCAATTTTAGAAAAAAAAGTTCGTTTCGATTAATTTTTGTTACCTCACAAAATATTTGGAGATAAGAAATATTATAATACTCACATACGTTATTATCAAAAGAGCAAAGCTCATATCGCAAACAAAAGCAGTGGTAAATTATGATAAAAATATTATTTAATTTGTCGAGGCCCGAAAGGTAACCTTTTTAGATCTCATAAATTATTATATAAGCCATATAACGCGTAGAGATACAGACATGAAACGGTTTTACGATGTCTATCTTGCAACGATTTGTATTGGTGTATAATTATTCTGCAATGTAACTACAAAATCAAATATGACGAATGGTGTTAATTTTAGAACATAAACCTGTTTAATGTAGCATTAAAACGGCAATTACTAAAGTTACACGTGATTTTCAGGGATTAATAGCAGCAAATTCCACACAATTTCTCGTTTAATGTGCGAATAGGACTTAATTTATCGCGAATATGTTGCCCCTAAAAAATTAACTTCTATTCTCTGCATTAATTTTTGGTAAATTCAATATAAAGGTGTTAAAATAATAATTAATTGTAGCCACTCAAAGTACTAGAAATAATCGCGGGAAATTTAAATTTTGTTACAACAGCAGTCAATTTTTAAATATAACCGTTTAAAAAGACTTTTTTCCTATTATATAATTTTAGCTATATTAGATAATAATTAAATTACATATTTGAATTACTGAAAATTTTACTGTAAAGCAATTTTGTATATCTGCAATCGTACTGATGTAATATAATGCGAAATTATAAGTATTTACCCAATAGATTCAGTTTAAGATAGCGTTTTCAATTTCAAGATTTACTTCATTCATCGCTTTGACGTAAATGAATGCGCAGTAATCACAAAGATTTAGATGAGACAGGTTAAAGTTAAAAGCTTGCGGTTCGGATTAAATCTACGCTGAATGAACCTCTGAAGTTCTTGTTTTAACCCAGAGGTAATCTTATTAAATCGCTGACATGAACGAATAAAAGGGAAGCTGATTCAAAGTAATATAATTGACATCTTCTTTGTGGTTGGTGTGATTATTTTGAATCAAAACTTACATTTATTGCTTTAATGTTTTTTCTAAGACTATAAGTATAAAAATAAATGATGTAATTTGGTATAGTCAAAGTACCAAATTAATTCCTATTCGATGGTTTTTGAACAAATTTAATACCCAAATTTAGTAAAAGATGTATTTTAATAAATTGTTTAAGGTGACTTTTATACAACATAGTTCCGGAAAATTTTGGTTTTGGCAGCGATATGTTTAATGCACTTTGCAACAAATTTAATTTTTAAAAGTTTTGTAAGTACTTAAGGAACGAGATATTATGTTACCATAATATGTAGTTAATAAAAAAACCCGCAATTATTCTTAGTAACTTCAACTTTGAAACATAAAATTACCTACCATTTTGTACTACAGTTATTTTGATGGGCGGGAAATTTAAATTTGGCTATTAGGGTTGTGACATATAATACACTTTCAAAAATTAATTATGTCATAATCAGAAAAAAAAAAAAAGATTCTGGATTATATTATGGCATAAAAAGTAGTTGTGCAATTCCAGATTTAATTCATATTCTGTTTTAATAAAGAAGATAATTTAAGAATTTAACCAATACAGATTTTAAACTTAATAATTCGGAAGGTTTGGAAATTAAAATACATTTTTTTTTAACCAACGGAGTTCTCAAAATTTGAAAATTCAATTTTGATGATGATTTATCTTCTCAAAATTAAATATTACAATAATAATGAAGGTACAAAAAAGGTAAATATGAGTAATTAGTAATATTTAATTTATTTTAGTTGATTACACTAGATAATAATTGGATTACCGTTAATTCCTTCCATTAAGATAAACAATAAGAGATTATACAAATATTTCCTTTAAAAGTGGGGTTTTTAGTTTAAAAATAGCGAATACGCTTTTTATATGAATTCAATGATTCACTAAATATAAATAAATCCAAATCAAATCATTTCAGGAGGACCTGCGAATGAACTTTATGTACGATTCGTGAATTTTTGAATATACGAATCACTATCTCCTTTCCAAGTGACTTAAATCGGCCAAACAAGCCGATTCATGCAGACCTTTGATTTGTATGCGTAAACAGGTTCCCGCCTCGTGTTGTACAACCACTTCAACTACATAGATGGCGTACAATATTTTAATTTGTTAAAATAGATTTTTAGTGTGAACTCTTTATTTATTATATAATAATATATTATTACATAATAAATGTAAAATACAACTTCAAAACGGTTCTCGATTAAACTCGTTAATAGCTTCTTATGCTTATCTTCTTCCTCATCTACAAAAGTCCCTTTGCCATGCCGGCAGATGGCACACACGAGTGGCGGTATTTTTAAATTTTGGTTGCATTACAGATTTTATTTTATTTTACATTAATTTTTAATCTGTTGTACTGTTCGTTTACATTATTTTGCTTACTCAGTCTTTTTATTTACGTATATTACAAATTTTGTTCGTACTACCATGATTGTTAAATCTCATGTTGATTTCTTCTTGACGTTTTCCTTAGTCTCTATAACCTGGAGACGTGTACAACTTGATACGACTAACTTGGTCTTTAAACTTTAATGTGAACTCTTAACGAGTTTTTCGCGATTTAATTCTGGATTTGTTCAAGTGTATTATTTCACTCGAATAGCTAGCGTAATTTAAAGGAAAACCAATTACATTTATTTTAATAATGAAAGACGGTAATTAATTTGTTTTCTTCCATTGTGTATGCAATGTCTTTTATTATTAAATTACATACTGGTATCAGAGGATTCATCAGCAACATTACATTTAAGTTTTCTTTCTTTTTCTTGGTTTTTAGATCCTTCTTAGAGAAATATAGAAATGCATATAATTACTTAATTCTCGCTTTTATTACAAAGGCTTTTTCAAGTTATAAAAAATTATAAATTGTAAATGGGTGATGTTATTTATAAATAATTTTTTTTAGTTTACTATAAATTTTTGTTTTATTTAAAGATTGCGTTTCAATGTTTTCATGTACTTTCATGTTTCAACGTTGAAGTTATTGAAAATAATTGTGAGAAATTTAAATTTGGTTGCCTGGAAAATTGTCTTATATCCATAAAATATTCAAACAAAGAATTTTTCTTTTTTAAAATGAATCGACAAAAAATATAAACAGTCAACAATATATAAAAACATTTATCCGAAGAAATAAATCAAATTTTCAAACCCTACAATTTCAAAATTGCCTATCAAAAGACGTTTTCGATTATACATTGGTTTTAACCAGGTATCATTCGGTTATAACCAATAGTATTCGATTGTGTTTTTCGTGACGTCACAGTTCCAACCTGGTTGAACCAATTTTAACCGGAGTCGGGACTTGGGTATTAAACGTTTTTAGCAATATACATAACCTCTTCTTACTGTTTACAGCTGTTTGCAACGGGTGTCAATCCTAAGTTTTCATCAGTCGTAGAAAAAGTATTAAAAATGTTGCTTAAATTTATAATTAATAATATAAATGTTGAGTTTGAAGAAACTGATAGTATAGTTATAGATAATTTAATCCACGGTAAATATAAAGATATGTGTTTTACATTTATTCTTAATAAAATTTCATTTGCAGATGATAACTTTATGTATGAATTTTTTGAGGAGGCCATTAATAGCGGCAAATTAAAAAAAATACGGCTTATGCGATATAGGAAACTTTTACAACTACACTATTAATTGAATAATCTTTTATGAGTGACATTCCATTAATATTAATTATTTTAATTAATATCGTCAACTGCGTTACTGAATATGTGCGTATTCTAAATCAGTAAAAAAATTGAAGTTTACCAGGAAACCCAGCGATTTCTGGCTACTGAAATACGTAGCTTCCTCTGACGTAGGCCAAATAATTATCTTACTTGATAGTTTTACAATACATTCTAATAGTTCATTTATTAATACACATGCTGTTGAATTTGCAACATTGAAGCGATCTGCAATAGACGCAATTGTCTCTCCTTTCGCTAAATACCAAAGCCTCATCAAGAGACATTTTTCTAATGGCATTGCTATGCATCCGCCTATATTTTTTCTTGTAAAATTTGAGTGTACTAGACGGACTAAGCACTGAAATGTATGGACTTGCATTCTAAAATGCATATAAAAATCATACGCCAGATATCTATTAACCCAAGTTTCGAAATAATCTGGTATTCTCTCATGTCTTACTCTTTCGTATAAAGGAATAACTTTATATGCACAATTTTTTAAAATGACAGGCAAAACATTCAAACTGTTGTTTGGAGAATGTGTGATATCGTCCAACAGCCTAATGCAAGACGCAAATATTTCCTTTTCAGTAATTCTCTTATACATTTCGTAAAAAAAGGCTAGTGTAACGTTAGTATTTCGAAAATATAAGGCCGAATGTTATAACCTACAACAGTTATAACCAAACCTGTATAACCGTTTACATTCGATCGGATAACTTGTTGTTAATACCCGGTTCTTACCTATCACGTCATGGTTCGAACTCATTGGTTAACCAGCTGTGTACAATCGAAAACGTCTAATGTTTAATGTATTTTCATGTTTCAACGTTGAAGTTACTGAAAATAATTGTGGAAAATTTAAATTTGATTGCCTGGAAAATTCTCTTATCCATAAAATATTCAAACAAAGAATTTTTCTTTTTTATAATAAATCGATAAAAAGTATAAACGATTAACTAACAATTACACAATATATAGAAACATTTATCCGAAAAAATAAATCAAATTTTCAAACCATACAATTTCAAAATTGCCTATAGTTCATTTATTATAGCAGACGAGGTACTACGTGAGTCAGTTTGCTATGACGTCACGACCGTGTTGCAAATTTTCTGTTCGTCAAAACGTAAACAAACCGTTAGGTTATTTAACTGTCAAACACTTTTGACAGGTGAATAAATAAACTCTTAAAAATAACATTTACCGTTAATATTAGTGATGATTCTTTTTGAAAATCAGGATTTAAAGTATGTTAATCATGATAGCAGTGGAAAAAAATAACAAAAAAGCACAAGTGAGTATAATAAATTTAATCGGGACCATTATCGCTTAAAGTATTCACAGTAACGATTAGTATGCAAGTTTCTTCTCTATCCAAACCAGTCTCTCTGATTTACTACTTCTGAATTTCGTTTCCAATATGTTGCACACCAAGTACGTCAAATTTCCAGACTAATTTAATTCAATCCACTTTATACTATTGTATGCATCCTCCGATCTGCCATATTTCATCCATCGTTTCGTAACAAACTTCCTTTTCTTTGAGAACAAATAATATCTACCACAACAACGTGTTTCAACCACACAAAAGTCTTTTTCTTTAAGAACACTGTCCAAAATGTTTAATGTGTTATGTTAGTCTGAAAAATGTATGTGAAAGAACCCCTTCTGTAAACAATATTTGTATATACTCACTGTTTTCGTACTTGTCATAAATTGTGTTTCCAATAGCACATTGACAATAAGTAGAATAATCAATTTCTACAACATTTATTTCATATGCATTTTCGTTTTGGGTTAGTGGATGTAATTCCTTGTTTACTCATGGATGAAATTTTGCTTATGTTTGCAACTTGAGTGTTCAGAACACTCGTTACTCTCTAAAAGCGAAATACTGTAAAGAATATGACATTAAAAATATATGGATTTTTATACTCCTCGCACGAAAGTTAACGGGAGTAATGGCCAGTTGTTCTCACGTTCTGCGTCGAAATACACGATTAACGAAACTATTAACTCCTTCGATTGTTTACACAATGGTTTCGGTATGGTTAGTTGTAATAACTACTTATTTTAAATAAATATATACCAAGTATAAACGCAAATTCTCACACTTTACTGCAAATCCAGAATATAACCCTTTGAAAGTTGACAGCAATAACTAAATTGGTGGGAATACATTGGGAAGATGTGACAAGCATGCAATTTGAAAAGCAGTAGGCACCAACATAGTATCTTTAATTGAACATGAATAAGTTATATGTTAGTTGGTTATTTTAATAATATGGTATTGCATGGCCCGAATTTGCAAGTAATGACGTACCTCGTCTGTTATGGTAAATGAAGTATATCAAAGTAACAATAAACCACAAAACACATCCTTAACAAGGTTAGCTACTGTTTGCGCATGCGCAAGCAAGAATGACGTTAGAAACCAATATAAATATAAGTACTACAATAATGCATCTGTATCTTCGTGAAGGTTTTTGCTTAATAATAATTTAATACGTAGTTTTGCTGCAATATAAATGTGAGCTGAATTTGACAGTGAGTACTTTACAAATTTTCAGCAACTTTATATCAAGATGATGTAGTTAATTACTGACCATTTTATTTTGATAACAAATGTTGTGCAGATACAGTCAACATGTCGATAATTTACCTTCCCTTTCATATATTTGCGTTGTTTCTAATATTTGCTCACCCCTACCCTACCACTAATTGATTCCCCTTCGTTTTAGAAACTCCAATTGGCGAGATAACAAACTCGGCGACAGACAATTCTCCTTTTTTATTGCGTGTACCCCTCGTCGAAGTGTCTAGGCTCTTTTTTGCGAGGTGACAAAGATAATGCGACGACGAAAACTCATTCCACGATCGGCGTACAGAATCTCTAGGTACGAACGTATATATACAATGGATATAACACTTACGTCTGGATCTTCGTATACACCGTCGTCCCAAACGGCGTCTCTTCGAGCTTATCAACGGCGCCCGGCGTCAGTAACCGGCGTTCCCTGATTGCGTAAGCACGTGCACCGTCGAGCGTCGCGCGTTTTCACGGTGAAATTACGCGGCAATACGCGAATCGTCCCTTCATGAATCGGGGGTGCTGCGACGGAATAAATATTTATTTTATAACTAATAAAGGGTGAAGAACATTTCGCTGGTTTTTTTGTTTCGTTTCTTCTTTAAGAGTTCAGAGAAAAGACGATTGTACATATAAACTTTGTTATCTTTAAATTATTTGGTGTTATTTAAGCTAGTCAGGGACGAAACGGGTTCTGTGCTTCTAATAGAGGGCGAAACGGGACTATTTTACGATTTTTTGCGGGGACAGTGTTTAATTTAAAGGTTACCTCTGGATAAAATACGGAGGAAGTCACGGGCTATCGCCGCAAAACGCGGCAAAAAAGTAAAAGTAAGTTCTTTATTTGATAGTCCTATATAACGCTGATGATCACAATGATAATTTATAGTGAGATCCAACGTATCTGATGATATTTTAAAGGGATTAATTGCAGTATTTATTTGAATATAGGATAGTAATAACTAGAGACCGGATTATATGCAAAGAAAAACTGGTATATATCGATTTTTGCGAAAATATGCATAAACCTGGGGCATATATGCAAAAAAAAATTGCGACAATATGCAAATTTTTTACATAAAATAAATAAGAGCAGAAATTTAAACATTAACTTTATTGCACAAATTTTTCCCACGACATATCTCTAAAACAATTTATAATTAAATGTTTTTCAAAATTGTGTAAAAGAAAGTTTTGTCTTCTAATATCAGAACACATATGTTTCGAAATAGAAAAGCTTCTTTCAACATCCACAGATGTAATTGATGCATTTTTTAACTTATTTGCAATACATTCTAAACTCAAATTAAAGTCGAAATCGTTTACTGTTTCACCTTCCAAAATTTTCTTAACTTTCTTCAATTTCAAATACCCCGCATTTTTATTTATCACTTTTTTAAATTTATCGTATGTAGAATTACCTATTGTACCCTTAACCTTCTTACACAGCATATCAAATTCGTCTACTATTTCGACTGATTCCGAGAGCGACATCCCTTGCGATTTTAGTTTACGAATGGAACTTGAAACAAAGCTATAATTTGACTTAATATACAAAAGGTTTTGTAGCAATTCTGTTGATGTTACTACCTTTTTACAGTTTTCTAGAGCAATGCAGTCAGCAGTGATTTCAAGAATTACATTTTTTATTCCTTCAAAATTATCGGCGAAAAAATTGCAGCCTCTAACCATGTACCCCAACTCGTAATAATCGGTTCAGGAAGCAACTTAACACCGGGAAGTCGCTCCTTATAAAATTGGATTCGTAAAGGTGCTTTTAAAAATACTTTTTTGACATTGCTAATTAAATCATTAATCAAAGGGATTTGATTCCTGATGTCTTCGGCTACACGATTGAACCCATGAGCTAAACAAGTGGTATGAATAATGTTACTATAATTTTTTTTTTAATTTTGCGCGGCTTTTATCATGTATGGTGCAGCGTCGGACAACATAGTAAAAATTTTCACAAGGTATACTTCCAGGTAAAAAGAAATTTGATAAACCTTCTTGAACGAATTGGGCAATTGTCACATTATTTGTTTTTTGAAGTTCTTTACAATAAATTAAATATGATTTACCTACAATATCTTCATGAAGAATTCCTATTAACAAATGGGCAATATAACGGTCACACTTATCCGTACTTTCATCTACCATGATATAAATAAAATTATTCCCTACCAATTGTTGAATTTCTGCTATTGTTTGCTGGTAACAAGATGTGACATAATTTTTTCGTAAGGTACTTTCGTCAGGTATATTATGTTTGCAATATTTTTGCAGAAATGATTTCAAATTAACATTGTTTAATCTTGCTAATGGTATGTTAGACGAAATGAATGCGTTACACAGATCCGTATTATATTCTTCTTGTTCGACGAGTTTCGTGAAGTTGATGCTACGCATTGACGTATAGATTGCTGCACACATGCAGATTGCTTTAGTTTTTCACATTTTCCAATATGTGATGTAGTTTTAGCGTGTTGATCAATCAGGTATTTTCTCTCAGAAGACACCTACAATAGCAATTGTCATTTTATATAAAAAGTTAAATAATTTAAAAACAATTGTAAAGCTTTTAGTAAAATTAAACTTACCAGTTTACTGCAGACTCGACAAAATATTTTGTCGCCATCCTTTACCAGTTCAAGATATGGCTTATAATCCATAAAGAAATTTTGTTCGCTATACTCATTGTATGTACGCACAGTATTTAAAAACGTAACACAATTACATGCTGTTTCGCTCAAAGATATTCAATGAATGAATAGTTTATTTGGGAATTAATAATAATAAAACGTATTTACCACATCCCTTCTGCTAGGCGAAATTAAACACGTACAGTTCTTGGAAAGAAATATTAGAGAAACCAATGTAACAGATTTATCGTTCTGGGAATTGTCGGTTGTGGATCTACATTAGGAATTATTAGGAATTTTTACTAATAGAAAGGATAAGAAAAAGCTTAAATATGCAATATATGCAGCTTTTGTAAAAAAATATGCATAGAAATGCCTAAATATGCAATATATGTAATCACTAATTAGCACTAATTAACTTCAATTAGTGTAATACGTCTACATATAGACTGTAATTAAAGATATGCAAAAAGTAAAATATATGCACTTTGCATATAATCCGGTCTCTAGTAATAACAATTTTAAAATACAATTGTTTGTTTAAGAATTTCCTTGGCAGTTACGGAGGCGAATTTTCTTTTAATAAGCGTATACTGATGAAAATTATTGTAAAGTTGACATTGTAATATTACAAGATTAGATATTACTGTACGTATATGAGGCCCTAAATATATATTTACAAATAGGAAAATCGATATTTTTTGTATTAATGCAGGCAGTAATGTAAATTTAAAGTTTTGGTATCGTAAATTTTGACAGCTGCTACGAACTGAATGTACGCATACAGTATGTCTTCGGTGGTATGGATTGAACCAGAGGAAAAAGATTGGAACTTAACGCAAAAATGTCGTTCTTCATTTAAAACATTTTTGTTAGTCTCAAAACCACCAATTCTGAAACAATTATCTTAATATTCTTTTTAGCAGCTAAGAGAATCACAAAAAAAAATTAAAGCAAAAAGTTTTATGTTTTTGGTTAAATGAGATTATGCTGTTATCTACCATGATAGGTAACATCACATAATACATAAATTAAGTTACTTGCTATTTGTCAATGTCATTACATATTTGTGAATTTTTGTGTAGCTTAGAAGTTGTGAAATTTAATAATTTAATGTTTTGTACTGAAATATGTTGGCGATAATGTTTGTAATATCAAGTGTAATTTATATTGCTTTCAATATGTAAATGGCAATCTATAAATCTGATTACTTAAAACGCTAATAATAAGTCTTGAAGATAAGATGTATAAGTACTCAAAATACAGGGGTTTTCCACGGAACTGGCTGGTTAGAAGTTTTCCGGTTTAACGAAATTCCTCAGTTTTAAAAAATTGGGGTTTGCAACAGTTTGGCACTTACTTTATTTCTAAAATATTTTCACCTTTTTTGCACTTCCGGTTAACCGGAAGTCGTCACGAACTTTGTTATTTTAAATGGAACACCCTATATATTATTATATTTTTGAATTTACCATAAAATTCTATGACGATTACCATTAGGGTATTTTATACCTATCTTCAACTGTTTCTAAGATATTACGATTTTTGTTAAAATTTTGACATTTACATTGTTGTATGTAATTGATTAATTCTCACTTGATTTAAGTGTCAGAAATCTCCGACTTTGAAATCAACAAGTACTAACATTGTTTTACCAAAACGTAGAAAAAAAATTCAGTGACATTATACAGAGTGTTTAAAAATTAGTGACATATCCAAGAATTTTGAATGTTGCAAAACTTAATTTTTTCAAATAGAACACCCTGTACATTTTTCTATTTTTGGATGTACAATTAAATTCTATACCGATTTGCTGTAGCATTCCCTATACCCATCTTCAGTAGTTTTCTTTTAAATTACTCGTTTTGTTTATTACCGCTTTCAAATGGCCGAATAATTTCTATCTGGTGGGCCATGACATTAACATCACAACAATTTATTATTATTAGTAAGTATTATTGTTATAATCATTGTTTGTTACACGTCGCGTGTTCAGATCGATGAATATTATTGTCGAACTTATGAATTAGGTAATGAAAAATATTGAAGGAGCTTATTTTAACCTGGATACTTTAAATTTATTTTACATTCACTGAGAATGCAGGATGAACTTTTAGAGAATTTACGGTAATTATGGGAATTTATTTTCGGCTAATATATCTAATGAAATTCAGAAAACTTTGAAATAATACATTACACAGATTACACACTGTCGCAACTTTCGGTACCGCCAAGCAAGATTTAATGATTCGTGTGACGAGAACGTTTGATGAATTAGACCCAGTTAAAGTGAAAAGAAGTATAAGGCGACACATTAAGACGTCGAATAATAAAATGCTTGGACGTAAGCGGAATTCACATTGAGCATTTTTTTTCATGCTCTATGTCATGGTTCAAGTTTATGCTGCTTGTAAATTGCATTTGTTAAGTATGCATGTATCTAAATATTCTTCATAAAAACCTTTATAATTTTGAAAATACTTTAATATATCAAAAACTTTAAAACATTTGTCTGACAAGCACACTACGTTTTAGTGAAACAATTTTTGTTATGTTGTCGTCGTTATCGTTTATGCCATTTCTCTTAATTTGAAACCAAGCTATTAAGAGAAATCATTTCAAAATTTTCTAGATTCTGGTAGATATATTAACAACCAATAAATTCCTTTAATTACATTGAATTCTCTATAAGTTCTTCCTGCATTCTCAGTGAATCTAAAATAAATTTATAGTATCTAGGTTAGAATAAGCTCCTCCAATATTTTTCATTATCTAATTCATAAGTTCCACAATAATATTCATCGATCTGAACACGCGACGTGTAACAAACAATGATTATAACAATAATACTTTTACTAATAATAATAAATTGTTGTGATGTTAATGTCATGGCCCACCAGATAGAAATTATTCGGCCATTTGAAAGCGGTAATAAACAAAACGAGTAATTTAAAAGAACTAAAGACTGAAGATGGGTATAGGGAATGCTACAGCAAATCGGTATAGAATTTAATTGTACATCTAAAAATAGAAAAATGTACAGGGTGTTCTATTTGAAAAAATTAAGTTTTGCAACATTCAAAATTCTTGGATATGTCACTAATTTTTAAACACTCTGTATAATGTCACTGAATTTTTTTTCTACGTTTTGGTAAAACAATATTAGTACTTGTTGATTTCAAAGTCGGAGATTTCTGACACTTAAATCAAGTGAGAATTAATCAATTACATACAACAATGTAAATGTCAAAATTTTAACAAAAATCGTAATATCTTAGAAACAGTTGAAGATAGGTATAAAATACCCTAATGGTAATCGTCATAGAATTTTATGGTAAATTCAAAAATATAATAATATATAGGGTGTTCCATTTAAAATAACAAAGTTCGTGGCGACTTCCGGTTAGCCGGAAGTGCAAAAAAGGTGAAAATATTGTAGAAATAAAGTAAGTGCCAAACTGTTGCAAACCCCAATTTTTTAAAACTGAGGAATTTCGTTAAGCCCGGAAAACTTCTAACCAGCCAGTTCCGTGGAAAACCCTGTATAATTCTTTCTACGATTATAGCAACTTTTGACGAAATTCAGTCACAGCAACTGTAATATGCAGCAGAGTAGAAATTTATTTCCGTCTCTTCTGCATATTTAATTATTCACTTCAAAGCTAGCGTTGACTAGTATCTAATAAGGACGAATTCACATCGTTTTAATTAAATTAAGACCTGCCAGAAGCTGGCGAGAACAATATGACTGCCTTAATATTATTTCAGTAAGCTCTAACTCAAACAGTACGATTGTTTATCTAAGCTCTTTATACCTTAATAAATATTAATAAGAGCCCTTCGTACACATCTATAGCTTCGTATAAAATATATGGGATTATAGAGAGATATCGCTTGCAAAGCCTTTAATTATATGATAGTGATAGCAGTTTGTATGATTTTAATTTAAAATGTGTTTTTTAGGGTATTAAAAGGTGAGAACATTACGGATATTATTATTAAGATTAATATAATTATTATGAATGTCGGGGTGCAAAGTGATTATAAAACCGCGAGTCTTTTGGGAAATTTAATATAACAAATATTCAAGGCCATAATGTCGAGATGAGTGATAAAAGGTATTTTATTTAAACAATTCTGCCTAGGAATGCATGAAATTAGGAAATTTGGTGGTTTTTGTTACCACGCCAGACGTGCACATCGATTAGAGTTAATTAAATAATTCCCAAATCGAAAATTTAAATTTAAATACAGTTCAACCGTATCGTATGCTAACCCTGAGATGGAATAAGACTGTCCTGAAGCTGGTTGATTTCCTTTTTAACAGGGAGACAACAATTTGTTAAAATTTCACACAAATCGTCTAACAACATTTTAAATCAGTTTTCTTCTCTATATTTACCTGTTAGTTTAGGTGTACCCAAAATTGAGCCCTGAATTTTGGGTCCTGTTTTGTTTTTAATTTTTATTAATGACATCGTTGACTTCATTGATTATTCTTTGTTTATTTATGCAGACGATACCTCTGCAGTTGTTATAGGAAATGATCCTATCAATGTACACTGTAAAAAAAGTTGCAGTAAAATTACATGTAAATTGTTGGTAACAAAGTTGCCTACAATTTTACAGGTAAATTTGCTTCATAAGGTAAAATTTCTACCATCTAGTAAATTTCACATGCTGACTGATAAGATTGTACTGTAAAATTCGTATGTAATATTTATATGAACTCTATATTTACCGAACACTGAAGTAATTTTCATATGTATTTTTATAATGAGAGCAAGCAACTTACCTAATTCTTTTATAGCACCTAATAGCTCATATTGAATCGCCCAACCAGAGATCAAGAATGAACACGCTTACGCGAAACCTACGATTGTTTTTGTGACGTACATAATATCATTGAGCCAATAATAAGTTCGACAAGGGAATAGAATTACCTACGCGCACAGATAAATAATCCAATAACCAATCACATTGCGGCGTATGAATTTCATATTTTCTATGATATCTATAGTTTTAATAAATATAAAAGATCCTCATATTTTTACAGCAAAATTAATAGTTCACTAGTAAAATTACTTTTAAAGTGCACTAAATACCCCAAAAAAATGTCAATTTTACACTTTTAAGTAAATTTTGAGAGTAAATACAAAATTGTACATGTTTTTTCCTGTATTTTCCTTTTGAATTTTTGTTACATCTTAAACTTACATGAAAAAGCTATAAAATTTACCGAAATTTCTTTTTCCATGTTAAATATCCTAGAAAAAACATGTAAAACAAAATTTACATGATTTATTGTGGTAAATTCACAACGTTATTACATGTACTATTCCTGATTTACCATAGCAAAATTACTGTAATTTTTTACAGTGTACAGGATAGGGCAAATACATTATTGTTGGAACTAAATGAATGGTTTACTACCAATAGACTGCACCTAAATCTTTCAAAGACTAACTATAAGTTTGTTCACACGGCTAGATCTAAATTAAACTTGGATGATCCTACTCCACTTTCCACGAAGATTATATCAATATTTACATCCACTGTTTCGAATGAAGTTAGTTAATAAAACACAGTAACGTGCGGTCATTGTGCGGTTTTTGTCTAATTGTGCGTATGCAACTTAATATACACTAATGTCAACCCGGACAACAAGTGTAGTGCACCAAAAGTGCATCTAAGGTATGAGTCATTCAACTAACTCCCGCGCAAAAATAACGTAATAAACATTTTTCAAAAAAAGTATATTTCTCATGACAAATACAACCAGGTTAATTAAAGGTATAGAAGGTTTAAACAATATATATTGTAAAAATACACATTTATGTCATATCTTAACTTATATCAGACATTCTTCATAATTTATACGAGGTACTAAATGGACAATAATGGACGGATGCTTTTCACAACACAACTGATTTTAAAGTAATTAAAACCGCTTCGAAGAGATCCATCTATTTCATAGGCTCCTACAAATGCTGTATAGCCTTTTTTCAAAAATAGAAAAATGAATCTCCGAACACATCGCTTTGACAGCGAATTTTCATTGTTCGGAACTATTATAATCGCTGTGTGTATGTCATTGTCAAATATTTTTATCTGAAGGCTTATTGTCAATCTACAGTTCTTTGTATACTTTATAATAAATACTGAACTTCTAATAACTGAATATTTGGCAACTCAGAACTATTACAAAATACGACATTACATTTATATCTATGTTCAAACTAGACTCCCCATTGCTGCCAACCTCTGAGAAATCACCATACAATTTTGTTATTTGCTTATTAGCGGCGGTTATTCGTAGGTTATGGTGGGATTCTCTGCATATCTGCAGTGTCTGTAGATTATCTGTAAGACTGTAAGAAGCATGTATTATGGATTGTATGTTAAAATCCATTGGCTGTGGTTAGTGAAAGTGTTTATGAAGAAAACGTCTTTACCTTACTCTTACAAAAAAGTGTTTATATATTTTAAGAATACATGTTTCGGCTATGGCACGTCATCCTCAGCTTTTAAAAATGTCGAATCGAAATTTTAAAATTAAAAAGTCAAATATAGACATTCAAAGTAAGACACGAAATAAACAAAAGCACCTAAGAAAACAAAACAACGAATTCAGAATGAGATATAGTGCCAACGGATATAGAATCAAGACTTTTTAAATTTAAATTTCGATATTTGACGGTTTTAAGACCTGAGGATGGCGTGTCATAGCCGAAACATTCTCTTCGTATACACTTTCGTATATTATGAATGAGACTATGTACAATTCCCTGACAAGCAAAATTTACAGCGAATGTAATGATCTAAATAAATCCATTCAAGCAGAATATCATAAACAAAAAACACTCATGAATTCCATTGAGTATAATAAAAGCAATTTCAATTTCAATAAGTCCACGAGCGTGAAAGAGAATTGTGGTAATATTCTCCTTCGTAACTCTGATTTGTGTTAGAGAACAGTCCACATAATTCATTCTTTAACTGTTATACCTATTTAACACGAACTTGACTCGAAGTTAACGTTTCTGAGTCTACAATAGAAAATAATACATGTTCGCTCTTTCACCAATCCCTGTAGAAGTATACATGCGCAAATCACAGTTCCCAGAGAATCAAATGCCAGTTCATTGGGACCGCAGATGAGCTGACCGCACACCGGAAATGGACAGGAAAGCCATCGGGGTTTAGAATCTATCTCTATCGACCTTAAAACCGCACTTAGTATAACTGAGCAAAATATGGGAACTGGTAATAATAATATGAAAAAAAAAGAAATGGTATTTTATACTATAACTTGATAAAAATTAATTAATTCTTTAAAATATTAGGAAACCAATTACCTCCAGCTACGTATATACCATGTGATTCAAAATGATTGTCGTAAGAAAAAAACTGTTTTCCGGAAAAATTTATCTATACTTATTACCAATTTAATGAGCAAAGTTAGCTACATACAAATTTCATACATTAAATGAATTTTCTTGACATTTAGCGACATTGGCGTGCGTGTTGTGGTATCTTTCGATTATTTATCTTATAATTTTTTTCAAATAGTTTATATTTACATCTAATATCACCAACAATAGTATTTCTGAATACTGTAAGAAAATAAGGGAATTTATCTGTGGTAATAGCTCAACAAACAGGTAAAAAATCAATATTAACATTAAGTGAAATAGTTTATTACATTTTATAATTTTATAGGCCTATCATACACTTCAGCGCAATGAGATGTCAAAAGAAAGTTACATTTTCATCCCTATAAAGTTTCTACGGCACAGGAATTATTACCATTAGATCACGATAGGCGATTGGAATATTGTCATTGGTTTAATAACAATTTAAGGGACGATGACTTGCTAAACAAATCATTTTTCTCGGATGAAGCTTGATTTTATCTAACAGACTATATCAATTTACAAAATTATTGTATCTGGTCTGCAGAAAATCCACACGAATTTCGAGAAACGCAATTGTATTCCGTAAAAGTTGGAGTTTGGTTAGCTATGTGCAGGCAACGAATAATAGGGCCAATTTTCTTCGAGGAAACTGTGACAGCCCAACGTTACCAACAGATATTGGAATTGTTTATTGCAGAGTTACAAGAAAATGAGCTCGAAGCAGGTTATTTTCAGCACGATAATGCTCCAGTACATACTGCTCGACAAACCTGCCCAATATCTTCAACAGTTTTTTGCTGACAGGTTCGTTAGATCACAAAGATGGCCACCAAGATCGCCTGATCTAACCCCATTAGATTACTTCATGTTCGGCTATCTAAAAAATAGGATCTATAGAAACCGCATCCATACCATAGAAGAACTGAGATATGCAGTTTTGTCACTTAATAATTATACTAATTGTATGTTATAATTTAAAGTAATAAATAAATTTAGTTAAACACCAGTTAGTACTGAATTGTAAAATCATAATTTAGTAAAGTTAAATTAATTACATTTCATTTTTACAAGCAGAAACACCAATCCATAGTCGTTTATAAAATGCGAGTTCAAATATAGGTTACGTTTTCCTTATTTATGACAGATCCGTTTACTTTCTTATGTTCCAACACTGACTTAGTTCAAACCTTCATTACAAACACGCGGCATATACCTACACCCTGTTACTATCTATAGGAGCGGAATTGACAATCATTTTGCATCTCTGTGTACATAACCAACAGGGGGCTGTATTGACAAAGACAGAGAAAACTGCAACGACGAACTAACAACACAAAGTAAAATGGCAAACTAGCCAAAAAGTTTTGCAGTGGCTTTATAACTTCATAACTAGATACTAGTGCTTTGTATAGTTTCGATATTGCAAATTCCACCCAACGCTATTGTTTATTTGTAAAGCTGCTTGCTGCTTCGTCTTCTGGATCCTAGCTTAATCCAATGATATTCGGCTCGCAGCCAGACATTTCCTCCTGTGCGCTAAATACCGTGATAATTCCAGAGGCGCACGTAAGAACTTTGGCGGGGAGTACCTAATTCAGTTTCTCTAATAGTTTAAGTGGTTTTCTCGTGTAAGAACTTCTTTCAAACTGTCGATTTATAGTTGTGTTCGATGGAGGGAATTGGAATTTTCGTAATTAGTTATGTATGGGACCGACTTTGGAGATATATTATTTATACACTACTGCTATTATTGTTTGCATAGTTGTCTAGTATCATAAACTGAAAAACATAATGTGTGTTTTCTAATAAATTAGATGTAATAACATGAAAAAATGGAATACAAAAGAAAATCTGTCTTGTCCAATCTTTATTATATTTATTTAAAGGATTTTTCTGCTGTGTTCCGCTCATTTAACATAATAAGCATCTTCAGACAACATTTTATCTTTTGTAACTTATGCAGATTGACGTTTTTTCTCTGAAGATGATTCTTGAATGAACGAAACATGTAGTAGATAAATATAATACAGATTGGAGAAAACAGAATTTCTCTTTCGCTATGTTTCATGAAAATTGATTATTCTACTCATTGTCAATGTGCTATTAGAAACACAATTTATGACATGTACAAAAACTGAAAAAAAGTGTTTACTTGATAAAAAATCATTTACAATAGACAAAGTTTTACTTGCAACTATTCTCCTCACTAATACCTGCAACTAAACGCAGTTTCCTGAATGCAAGTTCGTACTGTAAATAGTGCTCTTATTATTGGCTATTATACAGCGTACTTGACAAATTCTTGTGTAATAACCGTAATCAAACCGTTGATACGTGGTAAGTAACGTATTACTTGTGACTATTGGTACTGTATCTAACAGTATCCTAACAATAATACTATATATATATATATATATAATCATATTACCCTTATACCATTAAGGTGTCGGGTCTACATTTATTTTTTGAACACAAATTGCTTCCATTTCTTCCTATCTTTTGCTAGAATTGTTGCTTCTTGCCATGTTTTTCCCCTAGCTCGTAGTATTCTTCCAATTGCGTCATTCCTTCGGTCTTCCTCTTTTTCTTTTGACTTGTATTCTTGCTTCGTACACTTTCTTCACTTGTCTGTTACTGTTCATTCGTTGTATATGTCCCCACCAACTCAGTTGTCTTTCTTCAATACATTCCAAAACTGGTTGTATCCCTAATTCTGCCCGTATTTGTATGTTTCTAATTCTATCTTTCCGGGTTACGCCTACCACTCGTCTCAAATATTTCATTTCGGCAGCTTGTATTTTACTTTTCTGTTTGTTTGTAAGTGCCCAAGACTCACATCCATAAGTTAAAACTGACCGATATATTGTGTTAAAAATCTTTATTTTTGTTTGCTTAGAAATTTCTTTTTTATTAATAAATTTTTGGTTCATTGCGTATTATAACTTGATTGTTTTGTCAATTCTCTCATTTATTTCTGCTTCTTGTTTTCCTGTTTCTTCCAATGTTACTCCTAGATATTTAAATTCGTTAACTTGCTCTATTTTAGTATTATTTATTTCAATTTTAGCTTCAATGTTATGGTTTCCGATCACCAAAATTTTAGTTTTTTCTGTGTTTATTGTCATACCCTCCTCTTCCATGTTTTTTTTCCATATATTCAAATTTTCTTGTAGTTGCCTTTCACTATCGGCCATTATTACTATATCATCTGCAAAGATTCCGTTAGCTACTTCAATTCTCTGTAAATTCTTATGCCCCACAAACACTTTATTGACTTTTTGTTCGCATGTTTTTATGATGGTATCCATTTGTATATTGAATAACGTTGGACTTAGTCCACATCCTTGTCTTAGTTCCATGTCAGTCTTGAACCCTTCCGACTTCATGTTGTTTTTGATCACATAATTTATGTTAGTGTCGTATAAGTTTTTATAATTCTTATTAGTTTGTTGTGTACACCCTTTTCTTTTAATCCTGACCATACTTTTGTTCTCGTAACTGTATCAAATGCTTTTTCTAGATCAATGAAAGCTAAGTAGAGGTTTTTGTTTCGTTGATGTTGTTTTTCTATTAGTTGTTTCAATGTAAAAATGTGATCTTGGGTACTCCTTCCAGCTCTAAATCCACCTTGTGCTTCTGATAGTTGAGGTTCAATTATCGGCGTTAGTCTATTATTGATCAGTTGTTCGTATATCTTTACAATTGTGTTCAGTAAAGTTATGCCCCTGTAGTTGTTACAATTTTTCTTATCTCCCTTTTTATATATGGGAGTTATCAGTGCTGCTCCTCATTCCTCTGGTAGTTTTTCTTCGCACCACGCCTTATTTAGTTTTTCCAACAGTGCTGTCATACCTGTTCCTCCTAAGTTCTTTATCATTTCTGCCGTGATTTTGTCATTCCGGGTGCCTTTTCATTTTCATTCTTTTTATTACGTGCATCAACTCCTCCATGTTTAGTTTTTCAATTTTTGGTTCGCCCTCTTGATCTTGCTTCTCGGGTACAATAATATTAATTAGATACTATTAAAGTCATGTATTTTCGTAAATAAGTAGCAACTTGCCACAACTATGATTATTTGAGTTTTGCTGCACTTCGTGTGTTTTCGGGGAACCTTGGTCGTTCTACCGTGTTTTGCGCATAACCGTCTTAACTATAGTATTGAATCACGTACACGCAATGGACGGATAAAGCACCCGTGCTTAATAAATGAAAAAGCTGTTTATTATATTGCTGTAGTTGATTTCCTATCTTCTCATTTCTTCGTTCGCACTAGCAATAATAAGGTACCAACACGCAAAAATTAAAACCTAGATTTTCAGCGGTGCCGGTGTTATAATTAAAAATTATCCACAGTTTCGTATTCAACACACCTCTCTCGTTATATCCAAGTCGCAACAACGAATGCCGGAAACGTCCAGCAGAGGGGTCTCGGCAATTACTCCACCTCCATCGAACGCTCATAAATATAAACGTTAAATCGCCTCCTAAAAACAAAAAAAGAAAATAGCAAAAAACAAAAATTGGCGGGAACGCGCTAGAATAAACGGTAATTCGCGTACGCTATTTACGAAGGGCGAAATGCGATTGTGTTGATCTCTCATTCATCTCTCGTACAGCGGAAATGCGCGCTCCACTCGGCATAAATGCGAATCGAATTTTAGGTATGTAGGTTAACGACCATCGAGGAAGCTGTATCGATTCTATCTTTCGGTATACGGTTAAATGTGCCTTCCGATATCCCGTCTTATCTCTTCTATAGATGTTGATTATAACTGGTATAACAATAGGTATAGGAAATATATGGAGATATAGTCTGTCCATAGATATAACGATTTGATTAATGATGTTTACCGGGGATTAGCCACTTGCTATCTGTCACGGCAGATAGCAAGAAATTATGCAACCAAACGCCTATTTTTGAAGAATGCAAGGGTATTTCAAGAATTTGTTTATTTAAATATCCAGATAAATAAAACCATGCTTTATCCGAGAAAAAGGATTTGTCAAGAACATCGTCGCTAAGCTACCCTAAGAGCCAGAAATATTACATAGATATTTTTAAAAAATATATTTTATAAATATTTTTCGTGAGAGGTTTTTGAATATTTTTCATATTTTTTCTAAATATAGATAAAATATTCAATTAAAAATTTATATGAAAATTGAGATTTTTTTTATGCAATCTATTTAATTTGTCAAAATGAACTAGAATTGTTCTTGGTTATTTAGAATGTATAACGTCGATAACGAAAAGTTGAAACATACATAGAGTTGTCTAAAAGGCAAGAACTTGTTTTTTCACACTCACCATACAAGTTAATAATCAATAATTCTGGCATCTTTTAAGGCATACTGAAGGTTTATCAAATTAATCACTATTTTTTAATTGAAGTGTTCTAAATAAAAAACAAACGTATTTATTATCATTTTATTTGAATAAGCCAATAAAAATGAAAAATACTCGTTTTTAAGTCTAGCCTTGGCTGGTGCCAGGTACAACCCTATGGGTTTTTTCATATCTTCGGTAGTGGCGCTCTCATGACGTTTCCTTGTGGCCTCTAAAACAATGCTAATTGTATTAAATCATACCATGAATAAAACATTATCAAACACCTACTAATACATTTGGAGCATTTACAATAATTGGAGTGGTAGCTACATTCTAATACTTACGATAGTTATTTTTACTTTATTTCATAATATTTGAAAACATTATACGTACAAACAATAAAACAACACAACGTATTCTAACCTCTATTTGAGGTAATGACGCTTATCTACCGAGATGAATCTCTTAAGCAAACCAACTAGCAATTTATCTGGTAGATGCAGTACATATATGATGCATAAAATTCCAACAATTATATTATTAAACGATTTCTGTATATAGCGATATTGAGCATTCCAATTATCTTATAAATGCCATGACATGTTCAAAGTTTTGCTTACCTCGTAGTCACCACAAAAACTAAAACACACCCCGCAACAATTAATTACACAGTTAACCCTAATCTGCCCTAATCGTATACTATTATAAACTATAACATGTAACGGACAAACGAATGAAAACGTTGATGATACACACGTGCGCGTATGCATTCTATGTACCTAATCCATAGACGCATAAAGAATACTAAATCATATAACACCGGCACCGTAATGAATAGAGGTGTTGTGTTGACGTTCGCAACTTACAAATATTACAAATAATATAATAGAAAACGCAGATATATTAATAGAAAAGTTACATCGCTCAACTTAGATACTAATTAAATAATATTAGATATATATTATCTAATTTAATCTTTAAACTATGATTTTAAATAGGTACATACCTACTTAATATGTATGCATATTTTACCCATTTTATATTATTTGTCCTACGCACCAATGTACAAAGCAAAAATTCAATCTTTTTTTTATATGAAATAAATATTTACAGAAATACAAAGCAAAATATTCTTGCAGATTTATGAAAAATATATTGAGAAAACTTTTGCAATAAAATATTATTAATGCTACATAACATATATATTTTTTAAATGTTTTCCTAATGTATTTTCTATAATATATTTTATGCATATTATATTAATATAACTAATATTCTATATTTTTTAAATATTTATAAAATATGAAATAAATATAGTTGGTTACTGGGGTAGTGTCACTTATCTAAAACAAAAAAAAAAACCATAAAAATAAGTAGACAGCAATAAATACTTAATAATTGCGTGAGAACCACACTCCGAATATAAGAATTGCTTGAACTTTGTCTTCCGTTTCGAATCGAAAGCGGCAAGTACACAGAATCGCATTTACCGGAAACGAATCGATTTACTCTTCGTTGCTTGCTCCTCTTTCCAGCGAATAAATACGTTACCAAGTTTCAACCGAAGAAAGACCTAGAGATTAAATTTAGTAGCATTCCGTCAGTTAGTTTAAAAGTAACTCGAGAATTCCGTTTCGTGGATTTATCCTGAAGGAAAGCTCTGGAGAAATTCCCCGGTTAGAATCGCATTGATGTAGAATTTGTTTTACAGTAAATCCATTCGTACTGATATACTTATACCGGGTGTCCACACTTAAGTGTGCACTATTGATAACTTTGTTATCTTTGGAGGTACAGAATCGGTCAAATGGACAAAGTAGTAGTATTTTTTATAGCGGTTACAATTGTGAAAACAGAAAAACAATTGAGCGTCGCGTTCTCTAGATATTCGTCCAAAATTATTATTTTTTAAATGGAACGCCCTGTATATTTTTTTGCAATTTAAAAGAAAATCCAAACTGAACAAAAAAGTCTTACTACACTATTATAAAAAAATTTCAAATAAAGTAGTTACTGAGAAATCTTTATCTTTGCTTTTTTGGCATGAAATTGATATACCTATGGAAAATTAAAGCGTCACATTCATTAAAGCGTTTAATTTAATAAACAAATAAAAATAAATACAAAATAGTCAAGAAAATTACTCAAATTAAATGTTCAAAGACCCTCTTCCATTTCAGTCATTTTATCAATCTTCTGTGAATATTACAAGTAGCTCCTAAAATTGTCCTACTGTCGATGTCGTCAATGATGTTGGAAATTCTTTCCTGAAGCTCATCCACTCACTGTTGTATATCTATGTTTGTACAATTGATTTTTTACTGCTCCCCACAAGAAGAAATCTAATGGTGTCATGTCAGGTGAACGCGCAGGCCACTGAATAGGACCATTTGTGCCAATGCATCTATTTCCAAATAATCTTTCTAATAACTCACTTGTGTCACGGTGATTATGTGCGCGCGCTCCATCTTGTTGAAAGTAAATAATCTGTCTGTCTACCAATTTAATTCATTCATGAAAAATTTTCTAAAATTTCTGTCAATAATGCCACATATCTTTCCTGTTAAAGAACCCCGATAGAAAAATGGCCCAACAATTCGGGATCCGATTATACCACACCAAACATTTAAACTAAATCGGTGTTGGGATTACAAGGATAAACAACAAATGGGTTTTCACGACTCCAGTAATGATTATTTCTTTTATTGAACATCCCGCGATTAGAAAAGTTAGATTCCTCACTTCCATAAATGTGTCTAAAGAAATTGTGATTTTCATCAAAAGCATTGATAACCATTGAGCAAAAGTAATCGTCTTTGATAATCGCCCAAAAGTAGAGTGTTGAACAGGCTGATATTTAAAGGGAACATATTTATATTTTTTCAGAATTTTATGGATCGTGCTACGAGAAATACCTGATTCTCTGGACAAATCCCTTACAGAATTATTTGGATGTACCTGAGAATATGCCAACACATTTATTTCTAGCTCTTGTGATAATATAAAATCATTTTTTTCCTCTTCTTTATAAAAATTGTTTCGTTGCTTCTTAATCTTCGATAAAGTTTTAAAAAATAGCGACGATCTGGTACATCACAGTCAGGAAATTGCTGAATGTAACGTTCGAGCCCTCTATCTGAATTTTTGTTAAACAGCAAGTACAACTCCAACATATCACACTTTTCCAAATGAGTAAATGCCATTGTTACGGTTGAAAAAATTGTAAAAACAGTACTTTTTCCGCACAGTAACTTTAACAACAACAAATATAAATAATTTGACAGCTACTAAACAATGTGACGCTTTAACTTTCCATAGGTATATCGATTTCATGCCAACAAAACAAAGATAAAGATTTCTCAATAACTATTTTATTTGATATTTTTTTATAATAGTGTACTAAGACTTTTTTGTTCAGTTTGGAATTTTCTTTTAAATCGCAAAAAAATATACAGGGCGTTCCATTAAAAAAAAAAAAATGGACGAATATCTAGAGAACGCGACGCTCAATTGTTTTTCTGTTTTCACAATTGTAACCGCCATAAAAAATACTACTACTTTGTCCGTTTGACCGATTCTGTACCTCCAAAGATAACAAAGTTATCAATAGTGCACACTTAAGTGTGAACACCCGGTATACACAGACTATAACAATTTTAAAAATATGCTCAGTGACATTAAAAGTATTACACCTAGAAGGAATAATAAGTTGAACTGATTTATTTGACACAGGATGACTATAATTAAAGCAAGCTACGGTAAGAATGTGAACTTTTTATCTAGTATGCGAAAGCCAATCAAAAGCCATCATGCCTGGGGCACGGTATAGACCATTTAATGTGGCCCTTCTCTAAAAAGCCATTTTTAATTAAATGACAACTAGGTAAACCTAAAAAAAAAAAACAAAACAATAGACGATTTTAATTCATATACATACATATATATTTGCAATGATGTTATACTTTCTATCTGTATGTTGAACAGTTGACGAAATAATCGGAAGGCAAACACAATTAATAGCAACGGCAAACATATACCTACGAATAAAACTTGATTAACAAAATCCTAACTGCGCTACTGACTCTTGAAAATGCCGAAAACCTACTGCAAATATTGATAATTCTGTTGACACATTTGTCAGGAGCAATATTTGCCCAGAAAAATCGATAGGACGTTTTGTTTATCTTTTATGTTCGAAGGGAATTCAATAAATTATTGTTCCTTTAATAAAAAACTATTCGTTCAGCCTGATTAGAGGTATTATTGCTTTATACTCGATTTAAGTAAGTAAGATAATTTTAAAAATAGGATTACATGCTAGACGAACTGTTTTTTTCTTGTAAATTTAACTATATATAGAATTTGTAACCGATAAAATAATATAAATAATTAATTTTATTTAGTTAACGTACTTGTATTGTCCTATATTTATTTATTATTATGTCATTTCATAATATCATTTTTCTTTTTCTTTTTACGTTTCACACTTGATAATGACGACTTATAGTCTAAACATATTGTGGTAAACATATTTTATATTAAAGGTATGGAATGAATTTAGCAAATGAAATTAATTATGAAATATTATACATACTTTAGCTCCGTCATTAATAAATTACGATACAATAGAATTATACTCACAGTCATCATCATTTCTAAAAAAAAAAAAATATTTTCCCATTCCCTTTATCAAAATTAATTTCAACATTTAAAAGAAACTATACGCGCTTCATAACGGCGAAAGAATTTTTAAAATCGGTCCGCTAGTTCTGAATCTACTTGCGATAAGCGAACTGACCATAAGGAGCGTACGCCAGACAAGGAAGTATCTTCTCTATCTTAAACTGGCCCGCGCGCTTTGTAATTCACGTATTCCATAGAACGTGCAACAAACGCAATAGGAAAATTACATAGCGGTGCGCATGATAGAAAAGGTCGTAGCCCATTTTATCCCCACTCTATCGTCCGCACTCCGTCTGTCTTATTGGCCAAAAGATAGGAGAGCGGAGTCCTGTTCACAGAACCGATTTTCACCCCAAGTTGATCCCCCCGCCCTTCCCTCCTCTCCCCGCAGCACTCCATTGACCGATGTACGGTGCATCGATCGACTAAATCGTCTATAACTTTCTTATTTATTGATCGAAATTCGTGAAATTTGGTATGCATGTCAAGGAAGGTGTGCTGCGTAAGATTGCGCGATCAAATTTTAAAAATATGATTTAGGTTTATATTTATGAGCTGATAAATATAAACAAAAATTAAAATTAAGTGTTTTGTATATGTTGTTACAGTAAAATCGAGGGAGATTGATTCAACGGATCTTTTCGGTTTAAAGAATCTTGTAAAGAGAAATAACAAATCACTTGATATCATATACAGGGTGGCCAATTTTAACTGAGATGATATCGCTATTTTGAAAAGTATACGAGCTACAGAGTGATTTAAATGGGAAAAAAAGGTAAAAGTTTAAAGAATAATCTTACGGGCAAGTAAAATACATTAACAATTGACGGTTATCCGATAAATTTAGAAAATGTACAAAAAAGAGCACCTAAAATCAGATTTATCTTCTCGTGTTTGAGTATGAACTATCCCGTCAAAAGTTTGAGCAATTTTAAAACACATCATATATTGTTCTAAGAAATATCTCAATAGTGGCGTTAGTTTCAAAGATTAGACACCCATATTCGACATGCAAATCTTTATCAACTGGTTCTATAGACATAATTTCGTCTGCTAACATAACTTGAATTTACAACCACAATAAAGTGTGATAATCATGTTATTTTGTATTTCTGTTGGGTTAAAATTACTAATAATGTCAAGAATACAGTTTATACCGAGGCAAAACTCTTACAAATGGAAATTCACTAATTGTAAGGTAGTTACTGCAGTGCATCAGAATGATATAAACTTATTTTTTTTATAGCTAACTATTCTAAAGCATAATATTAAAACTATTACTTTTGCAATAATATTTGTAATAAATATTAAAACATCTTTTTAATACGAATTGATTCATTTGAATTATAATTTACATATTATCATACAACGTGTGTATAAATTGTCGCAAAAGCTATACGCAGCGACATTCTTCCTTCGTTTCTGAATCCAAAATCTAAATGGTAAAATATGGTACTATGCTTCATGCGTCTTCAGGAGCCACTTGAAAGTAACATACATTTGGCAACACTGTAGTCGCATACTACCGTAATGGTAGTTACAATACTTGTTAAAATTGACAGACCAGAATTACAGATGACAAACTGGATAACACAAATGATACATAGGGAAAGGCAATAAGAAAGCTTTATTAAAACAGAATTAGTAGTTTTGATTTTTCGAACGCATCTCTTGTAACAAATTAGCGACACTATTACCTACGCATATGTCCAAATTGATATCCGTCTGCTTGTAAACACATTTGCAATCTACGAGGTATTGTATGTATTACTTGTTCAAACCTTTCCGGTGTAATTTCTAATACTGCCGCGTTAATTCGTCCTATAACTTCGTCAGCGTCTTGTCGAGGTGTTGCGTAAACTTTCACCTTTATGAAGCCCCAAACAAAAAAGTCTAAAGGATTTAGGTCGGGAGACCTTGCAGGCCATAAGATAGGACCACCGCGACCAATCCACCTGTTAGGAAGTGTTTCATCCACCTCTCTCACATTAAAAGAAAAATGTGCCGGAGCTCCCATCATGCATGTAAAACATGTTACGGCGTATATTCAATGGCATCTCGTCAATAACTTGTTCTAATACATTAAATACCCGTTGGCATAAGTCGATTGGCAGATAGATTGGCCCAACGACACGGTGATTTATTATACCCAGCCAAACATTAACTGAAAACTTTCTTTGTGGAGCGTATTCCCGAAACGCATGAGGATTTTCATCTGCCCAATGGTGAAAATATGGGTATTGAGTACACATCTGGGTAAACATAGACTCGTCGGTCCAAAGAACACCTCTTAAAAAGTCGTCTTGAATCTTCTGAATCATATTTAAGATACTATGACAAAAGTTTAAACGGTTAATGTTATCGTTTCATAGAGCGGCTGCACCTTAGTTATATGTTATGGATAAAGAAGGTTTTCACGTAGAACCAAATGAACGGTCTTATTACTGCGGATATTGAATGTGGACGCCAACTGTCGAGTACTGACGGAGGGATCTTCATGTACTGAGTCTAGAATTTCCTCTTCCAGTTGTAATGTACGCTGTTGTCTAGGTCGACAGCAGCGTTGGCATTTCTTTTCTAAACGAACCAGTTTCACGTAGACGTTGGTCCAGCCGCGAAATACGTTTCCAGTAGAATGTCTCCGGTTTGGAAAACGTACGCGATATCCCTGTTCTGCCATGTTAGCATTTCCATTACAAAGACCGTATACCATCATATCGGCATATTCATTAAATGTAAAAACCATTGTAAATACACAAACAATAATACGAGAACGATAAAAACCTGAAAACAGAAAAAACTAATCAAGAGAATAAGAGTAATCACGAAAAAGAGCAGAGCTTGCATAAAATTGAACACTTCAGATTAATGTCAAAATTTGACAGTAATGGTTTTGATTGAATCAAATAGAAATACAAAGTCATGTCCTACAATGTTGCCAAATGTGTTTTTCCATGAGAGGGATGCTTATGAAGAAATATTGAAACCAGGCTCTAAAATCAAAAACGAACTGTTTAACGACAAAAAAACAGGAATAAGAAAGCGTCTAAATTCAAAATTGCAGCTATCTATACCGACAAATAACGAACACAAACGCTTATTAAGGAACTAAAAAACGAACTTCAAGAACCTCGTGAAGACTGATGAGCATAGTACAATATTTTACCATTTAGATTTCGATTCAGAAACGAACGAAGTATGTCGCTCGTGTAGCTTTGCGACAAATTTATACACACGTTGTTATATATTTGATGCTAGTGGTTATTGGTGTATTTTTGTTAAATTCCTGTTTTTATAATCG
>RXPK01002607.1:0-62658 GCA_004143645.1 Protaetia brevitarsis | reverse complement strand
AAATTAAAATTGTCTTTCAAATATTGCACAGTAAAACTGTTCGCATCCATAGTTCTTATTTATATATTGTTTAGTGTTTACTTACAATACTACTTTGTTTGTTTTGGGTGCATTTCATTAACTTCTTTTTGGGTACTTTATATATTCTTTTTTATTTGTCGACTGCACCAAAGCGCATTAGTGGCGGCTTTGCTTTATCGGCTTTTTGCAGAGGGATTTAACGATGCGGCGTAGTTTGTAACTGTGGCTGCGCTGTTGCCAATTTATTTTTGTTTTTCTAAAAAAAATCAATTATTATTTGTATCTTTGAGGGAAATGTACGTTTTTTTGGAACAGTTAAAGATTTACGAGTTTAAGTTTGTGATTTTATGTGCGCGGGTTTAATAAACGTATTGCTGTAGATGAAGTCCTCAAACGAAATTTAAATCAGTGTTTTAAATAAAATAGATAGTTTTTTTATAACAAATATATTGTCTAATTTCCTTTTTTTTTACAAAGTTAAATTTAAGATATTTATAAATTAACACTAAGTATTTAAATTGTTACAACCATGATTATTGTGCTAATTATATCAACTTTATCATCTACAATACTTTGAAAATCTTATACCTAAAACTAAAATATAAAATTAAATTTAATACAGACCTGTATTAATTACTCATCTAAACTGCACGAGTGTGATTAAAAACATTGAGCACTGACTTAATATCAGCAACAAATCAATAGATTAATATATTAAAATTTTTAAATTCCAAGCAAAAGAAAACAACACATGTGAGCCACCCCGATATCTATATCACATTGGCTCTCTCGCTCGCACGTACGAAGCAGAGAGCCAGAAAACAAACAAAAAACCTGGGAAAAATCCGTCCAATACGAAAAAATATAGCAATAGTGAAATAAATAATATAATGTTATATATAGTCACGAAAATTCTGTTAAAACTTAAAGTATAAAGAAATACACCATTATCCTAAAATATCAAAACAACTTTCAAATGAAAATAACATTAAATTAAGAAATTTATTCAGATAATTTTTTTTTAATAAAACACTACAGCAGTATGTTATTTAATAAATTAAAGTAATTACGCACCCTTGGTTTCATTATAAAACTGTCACCAGCAAACAGTATTAGTTCTTATGGTAGTTACGACCTGTGAACGGTAAGTCATTCATAAACTAAATATATATAATATAGTTTATCCGTAAAACACGATATCTGAACGTTGATGATCGATTTGTTAACGTGACTCGGGAACGCAACGAAAGCGAGCACAGGAGCACACTCAATTTGTGCACCGTTCATACGGAATCTGCCGTATTCCTCCCCTCCTCCGCTACGTCCTTTATGCGGCTAGACATTGGATAAAATCAACGTAGTCCCGCCTACTCGGCGCACGTGCTCCGTCGTCGATCGCTTGCTCGCGATGTACTTACATACATATGTATAGAAAGGAACGTCACGTAGTTTATTCGTTTCGCTGCGTTACATTTCACGAATATATTAAGATCGAGTAATAGATTTTATTAGTTTGTAATCGACGATTTGTTTATGGGGTTCACGTGCTCATGTGCTCCTATACAGAAAAAGCCACTGCCATAAAGGCGCGGTGGTTGACATGTAGAACTTTCCCAGCAAAATTAATTAATTAAAGCGTTAATTGGATCTAATGCATAGTAGCTGTATTCGATAGTTATTGAATAAAATGTTAGTAATACTTAAGTAAAAATTACGCTCTTGTGGTAATCAACTTAAGCAAAAACGGCAATTTGAGTACAATAATTTATTTACTATATTATTTTACCATCAACGACGTTTCGGCTATAAAATTAAATCATAAATGTAGCTAAAGTTGTAATTATTTTCTTTTTAAGAAAAAAAGTACTTTAAGTAATTAATATACAGGGTGAGTTGTTTATCTTGAGACAACGGAATATCTCTAAAACACTACATCAAATCAAAAAAAGATCTTAATAAGATTTGTTATAATGTAGGGGGCTCACTGAATGGTGCCGAACTCGATCCCTCACCTCACCCCCCAGAGTGGGAGGGAGGACAACTTTGAAATGTTAAATAGGAACCCCCATTTTCTATTGCAGATTCGGATTCTACGCCATCAAGTATGTAGTTTTTGTTTGAATTTTTTTTCGATTCGTAATAGATTGCGCTGTAATCGAAAAAAACATGATTGTGAACGTCTAGAAAAGATACACAAAAAAGAGAAGCAAGCAAACATGATTTTGTGTTTTTTTTTTATTTTAACATTAAGGCAGGCATTTTTATTTTAACATTTGGCAGGAGTCATTGTGTGTGTGTGCCCGCTATTTGAGGCAGCACCTTGACTAACGCTTTCTCGCCAATTTCGTCACTGAGTAAGTAAGATTTTTGGGTGTAATTTTGGATACTGGGTTGACTTGGGATTTACAAATTACTAATTTATCCAAAGAACTGTATCAGTATTGTTATGCGATCTATAAAATTCGTAATTTTGTTAGTATCGACGCTCTAAAGACTTTCTACTTTGGCCATATCCAGTCGAGATTGGCATACAATATAATTTTTTGGGGATCTTCTGCTGGCTCTCGGAGAGTCTTCATTATTCAGAAAAGGATTATAAGATGTATGCTTCATGTACCTAGTGCCTCGTCGTGCAAACCATTGTTTAAGTTACTTAACATATTACCACTCCCTTGCTTGTATATTATAAGATTGATTTCATTTTATCTGAACAACAAGGAACTCTACGTTCACAATAAGGACATTTCAATTGGGATGACCACGAGGCATAGCGATGATATTGTGGTGCCTAAGCACAGATTAAAGCTGTATGAGCAAGGTGCATATTATAAATCCTAAAAAAAAAATTGCACATAGTTGCTTACGTTTTTAACTAACTTTACATTGTCAACTTTATGGTTTTCTTCAAGTATATGTAGGGCTACACTAGATTTGTCAAACCTTCTAAATTTAAGATGAGTCAAATGTATTTATAATCTTTATAGTCACTTTTAACAAATTCAAAATCTGTCTATAGAATAGGCAACCGAGTATGCATTTCAATTTACAATTACTTTTTCATTTGGTTTTGAAACTTGTTTTAAATGACTAAATTATATTCTATACACCTGTTTCCATAGCGCTGTACACTATTCCACGATTAAACTAGCAAGTTAATTTAACAAAGCCGCTGGTCTCTTTAACCCCCTCCTGTTCTGAAAATCCACTTACGTATGTATAAACACGGACGCCTGCCCCTCCTCTAGTATAGGTCCCCGTCATCTCTAAATTCCCGATGCATAGTCCGTCTGTTCGGTTCGCTAAGTAAACAACCCTGAGCAACTAACTAACCTAATTTGACGTAGTTCGCGTATAATACGTATAATGCCTTACTCTATTAGGCGGAGAAACCGAAGCATAATATATAGAGAGATATATGTATATATATAGTTACATCCATACATGTACACAATATTTCGTATGTCCCACGGAGACGTTGTGCACGCCGCTAATAGGAATATAGGCGATGACGTAATCGGATTAGGGGAGTCCCTGGTGGCGCGGAGATGTGCCTAACTAACCGCCGCATTACATCAAAGCTCCGTAGGAGGACCGGGCAATATACGGGGAAAGATAGGAGCAGTCGGGCGCGACTAAGGGCTTGCTTTGTTACGACCGATGCTAGATGGCTTGCCGACTGACTGGGAATAGCTACGGACACAGTGGAGCGAATAGCTTCTGTGATGTGTGGACGATTGTCTATTGTATATCAATTTTGATATGTCGATGTACACTTCTCACAGGAAAAATCGGGACACCCACAATTCAGAATTTTCAAATTTCTTGATTGTAAATGCAACTTTCAGAGGACGTATTCACTTATCATAGTCATAAATCACTTAATTATATATATTACTGCGATCAAAGGTAACGACTAGAAATTTAAACAGAAAAATAAATATATAGAGAGAAAAAGGTTCATGTATAGAATAAACAAATCGGAGTTTCGGTGGCGGCGTTTCTTTTAGAAATACCAATGAAAAAAATACATAACAATAAAAAGAACTCTTGAATAGACGGCTTCATTTAGAAATATATATGTATTTAACTTGTTTGATGTTATGTAGAGATAATTCTTTTTTTAAGAAAACATGTGGTGATGGGATTTTATTATTTAATATTATGTTACTTGTTAGTGCTGCTTTGATATTAGTTACTTACTTCGATTTATGCTCGCGAGTATTAGTTTAGCAATAGAAAATAAGTCAGTCAACCTCCTCAGTTTTGGGATAATGTGATTTTCACAGATTTATTGACTACACTATTATTGATGTATTAATTACTATTGTTGTTTAATATTCTTAAATATTGTATTACTATAAAGTTTCCTTCTATCTATACAAAATTACCAAAACCAGGTTTAGGATTATTTATAAAATCCTTAAATAAAGCAAGTAAGTTCGCAAAGAAATTATTTATTTTATGAACTCTCCGTTTATTGTATTTTCAGGAAATATATTTTAGCTATCGCCTGTGTAATCTGACGTCCTTGATCTATTTTCTTGAGATATGGCCAACACTGGGTCTCTTTACAAACTGTCTTTATGCACAGGTTTATTAGCAATTATTTAAAATATTATTGGATTTATAATACATAACAAATATTGTAAGAAAGCATATTGTTCGTCAATCTCAGTTAGTGCTATATGCTACATTTCAATAAAATAGAACGACATTGGATTACACAGGCGATAGTTAAGATATATTTCTTGAAAATACAATAAAAGGAGGGTTAATAAAATAAATAATTTCTTTGCGAAATTAATTGCTCTTAAATAAAGCAATTAAGTTCGCAAAGAAATTGTTTATTTTATGAACCCTCCGTTTATTGTATTTTCGGGAAATATATTTTAGCTATCGCCTGTGTAATCTGACGTCCTTGATCTATTTTCTTGAGATATGGCCAACACTGGGTGTCTTTACAAACTGTCTTTATGTAGTACAGGTTTATTAACAATTATTTAAAATATTATTGGATTTATAATACATAACAAATATTGTAAGAAAGCATATTGTTCGTCAATCTCAGTTAGTGCTAAAAGATTTATTTTTGAATTTGATACATTTAATACTTTGTCGTTGCTACTGCCTGAAGCTGTGTTACAGATTAAAAGTGTTAGCTATATTTCAATAAAGTATAACAACATTGGATTACACAGGCGATAGTTAAGATATATTTCTTGAAAATACAATAAAAGGAGGGTTAGTTAATAAAATAAATAATTTCTTTGCGAAATTAATTGCTCTAAAAATGTTGTAAATAATCTTAACCTGTTTTTGGTAATTTTTTAAAACAGAAAAATATTTTATAGTAAAACAATATTTAAGAATACTAAACAACAATAATGAATGCACCAATAATAGTGTAATCAATCAATGTGAAAATCACATTGTTCAAAAACTCAGGAGGCTGATTGACATATTGTCTATTGCTAAAGCAATACTCGCGAGCATAACACAAACTAAGTAACTAATATTGTAGTAATAGGTAATATAATTTTAAAATCCCATCGCCATATGTTTTCCTAAAAAGAAAATTATCTCTACATAACATCAAACAAGTTAAAACATATATGTGTATTTCTAAAAAGGCCTTTTATTTCTTATGTATTTTTTTTGCATTAATATTTCCGTATTCAATATTTCTAAGGAAACACCGCCACCGAAATTCCAATGTGTTTATTTAATGTATAAACCTTTTTCTCTATATATATTTATTTTTCTGTTTGAATTTTTAGTCTTTACCTTTGATCGCAATAATACACACAAAAAAGTGATTTATGGCTTTGATAAGTGTATATATCCTCTGAAAGCTGCATTTACACCCAAGAAATTTTAAAATTCTCGATTGCCGGTGTCGCGATTTTTCCTGTGAGAAGTGTACATACAGGGTGGATACTTTTTCGTAATAATATCATTGCTACATGCAAAAGTTGAGGAGAAGAGTTGAGAGAAAGATTTCTTAGTAGTTAATAAATACTTATGCATTAAGTTGAATTGGTATAGTAAGCGAATTAGCAATTTGTGCGGAACAGCTACTAAACTAGTGCAAAACCCGCAAGGAAGTACTTTTTGTATTGCTATTTCATTAGGGAAATATAGAACTAGATAGCCGAAGTGTTTTTAAAATCTTACCCTACTATGGGGAAATGCGCCCATGGAACGACTTTAGTTATTTCCCAGCATTTGCCAAGGTGTAAGGAAACACCATGGGAAAAACCTTACTCTGGGAACAGGATCTGGGATGAAGTCCCAGACCTAGTTACTAATACTCGGTAAATTATTATTATCCTTCTGAATTTCGAAGAGGCAGCCTCCACGTCCCCTCAATTCCGACAGCCGGTAGCCCTTTCTCAAGAACCATGAATTTGTAGTTGGAACAGGGTAGAAGTAACAACGTCCAATACAGAAAAATATAGCAATAGTGAAATAAATAATATAATGTTATATATAGTCACGAAAATTCTGTTAAAACTTAAAGTATAAAGAAATACACCGTTATCCTAAAATATCAAAACAACTTTCAAATGAAAATAACATTAAATTAAGAAATTTATTCAGATAATTGTTTTTTTTTAAATAAAAAACTACAGCAGTATGTTATTTAATAAATTAAAATAATTACGCACCTTTGGTTTCATTATAAAACTGTCACCAACAAACAGTATTAGTTCTTATGGTAGTTACGACCTGTGAACGGTGAGTCATTCATAAATAAAACATATATAATATAGTTTATCCGTAAAACCGATCCGTAGAAACGATTTGTTAACGTGACCCGAGAACGCAACGAAAGCGAGCACAGGAGCACACTCAATTTGTGCACCGTTCATATGGAATCCGCCGTATCCCTCCCCACCTTCGCTACGTCCTTTATGCGGCTAGGCATTGGAAAATCAACGTAGTCCCGCCTACTTTAGTTATTTCCCAGCATTTGCCAAGGTGTAAGGAAAAACCATGGTAAAAACCTTACTCTGGAAACAGGATCTGGGATGAAGTCCCAGACCTAGTTACTAATACTCGGTAAATTATTATTATCCTTCTGAATTTCGAAGAGGCAGCCTCCACGTCCCCTCAATTCCGACAGCCGGTAGCCCTTTCTCAAGAACGATGAATTTGTAGTTGAAACAGGGTAGAAGTAACAACCTAAAAACAAACAAAACAACAGCAGTTATCTATAACTTAATCCCAATTATTCTAACCCAGGGGTCAATAATTTCTTTCAGGAATAGACCAGACCGTAACAAAAATTAAGTTTAGCGGGCCAGGTTGTAAACTCTAATAGGAATATTAATAATAATAATAATAATCTTTATTGCCCAGCAGGTCAAAGCTCAATAACAGGACAAAAAATAATCAAAAATATGTACATACTATAAAGAAAAAGAAATAATGAAAAATACTTAGAGTATACAGAAAAAATAAGTAATTTGCAATACGAAAAAAAAAAAAAAAAACAGCAACATTAATACAAAAAGAGTAGCAAAACAAAATCAGTCGAGATTATCCAGCATTTGGTTACTCAGTTTCGAAAGAGTATATGTTGGTAGTCGTTTTGCGTAATTCGTTCTGGTAAAAGGAACAACGAAGGTAGGTACGAGTCTACCTTCGCATTAGATCTCGGAACAAGAAAGGACATACGCTCGAGCAGGAACGGACAATCGACACGGTTCTCCAAAAGTTTCGTCAAGAATTTCTCACAGATCTTTGTCCTCCTCGCACTCAAGGAAAGCATTTCATGCCTTGCTAGAAGTTCCTCGCTCTGGATATACTCCGTCCAATTTGAAAGAAAGATGTTTCAAAAATTTCCGGTGAATACGATCCAGGGGCAGGATGTCCGAAGCATACAAAGGATACCAAACTAAGCATGCGTATTCTATTTTGCTCATTACATAGGCAAAGTAAATGCTCTTGAGTATTGCGACGTTAGCAAAAAAATTTGAAATTCGCATTAGAAATCCCAACTCCTTACATGCATCGGAGCAAACATGTGACAAATGTGACTTGAAAGTCAGGCCAGACTCAAATATTATATCAAAATCCTCAATCTCTGAAGCTGATCTCAACTCAGTGCCATTACTCTGATACGATGTTGCAGAAATTTGGCTTGATCGTGAATATATTACAACACAACACTTTTTGATGTTTAGTTTAAGCTTATGTTTTTTTTTTTGTACGAGAGAAAACGTGCGACGGGTGTCTGTAACGTGTGTGCGCTTTTATTTAAATTTCCATATATTGTAGTGTTTTTTAAATATTATTTTTTTACGGTAACTAGTAATGAAATGATCTGTGATGCTGTTGAGGTGTTTTAAGTGATCAACATCAAACCATTAGTTAAATATCACAATAAACATAGTCGACATAACTTGGGTATCGTATATGCTTATACTTCTTATTGCATGTTTCTTTTTCTGTTGTTTTCTTCGAAGTATTTTGCTATTTTTGGGAATATAAATATTATATACAGCTGTTTCCACAATTACCTGTCGACTATTTATTAACCTATTGTTTCCCTCTTTTTGCCTCTGCCGCTGCTCAGTTATCCACTTGTTTGTTGTACTTGTTAAGTCGCCACAACGAGCACTGTAGGCGTGAAAAAGTGTGTCCTCGTTTATACCCATCCTAATCATGCCCAATATATGCAATATTTGCAACAAACTGGATACTAATTTAGTCCTGCAATGCGATGGATGCAAAAAATTTGTTCATGCTGCGTGTACTATGATCGATATCGACGATGCTAAACGCCTTACGCGTCAGCGAACCAAAGGCATTAAATTCTTTTGCTCGAATTGTGATAAAGTTGTGGATCAATTCTCTGAAATTAAATCTATGCTAGCAGCGATATCTGGTCGATTAGACAAACTTGAAAAGGTTAGTCAGGATATTTCGCCCGACACTTTCGACAAATTAGCTACTGAGGTGAAGGAGCGGGTCCAAAGAGACAATAACTTAATTGTTTATGGCATACAAGAGGGTGTTGATGATGTTACCGTTATTCACAGCCTTATCAATGAGGTAGCTCCAGGAAGGGACTGTGGTAATAATATAGTCCATATTATGAGATTGGGAAGCCAGGTCGACGTAAGCAAGCCCACGGGTCTTACGTATTGCATTCAATAATCCGTTTACCGTTAAGGACATATTGCGTGAAAAATACAAATTAAGAGCTCACCCGCAGTACAAACGTGTAATAATAAAGAAAGACGAAACTCAACAGCAACGATCTTTATTCAAAAAATGTCAAGAAGAACTGAAGGAACGTAGGAGCAGTGGTGAGCGTAATTTGAGGATTAGGTTTGCGAATGGTATTCCAATGGTCACTGCAACCTCGATTGAACAGCCGCCTGAAGGGGAGAACCTCAACGTTGACGTCGAAATTGCCGAACAAAAAAACTAATAAACTCCAACAGTGTTTCTTGTATGTTATACTATCAAAATGTGCGTAGTATTAGGGGTAAATTAGTTGATTTTTTTTGTAATGTAAGTAGTGCTAATTATGATTTTGTAGTACTATCTGAGACGTGGTTATCGTCTGATATTTATAATTCGGAAATATTTCCTTCACATTATGAAGTTTTGCGTTGTGATAGGAACTTTGAAGCGATGAACGTGTCTCGAGGTGGAGGTGTTTTATTCGCATATAAAAGATGTTATGTAGTAGATATGTTAGATCTCACGGAAATTTTAGAAGTGTTACCATCTTTCAATATAATAGGAACTCGATGTAAATTTACTGATGAATCTGTATACCTTTTTGTATTGTACATACCTGAAACACCCACCCTACATCAAATTGATATTCTTTTAACTTATTTGGTTCAAAGATACTTTGCGGTCAATAAATTATTATTGCTGGGAGATTTTAATATTCCTCAGTACGTATCTGCATCTAATAACGATAGAGTCTGCAGTATTTTAAACGAATGTTGTGATTTTTTTAAACTTGCGGCAATATAATGTTGTCCACAACGAGGAGGGCAAGCTACTTGACCTAGTTTTCTCTAACTTTGTTTGTACTATAGAACGCTGTGAAATGCCTCTCTCTAAGGTAGATACCCTCTATCATCCTCCGTTGGAGATTTCTTTTACTATTAGTAAACATAAAAAAGATAAATTTCCGTCAAATCCCAATATTCGCCACTACAACTTCCGTAAAGCTGACTATCCGAAGCTCTATCGGTCTTTATTTGAGATGGATTGGTCCTTCCTAGAGGGTTGCGTCAATGTGGATGAAGCTTGCCATTTATTCTATGATACCCTCTATGCTGTGCTGGATGAATCCGTACCTGTTTACAACCACGCAAATATAAAATATAAATATCCAAGTTGGTACACATACGATATAAAATACATCCTTCAACAAAAATATCGAAGTTTTAAAAGATATAAGCGTACGGGATCCACTTCAGATTATAATTCTTTCAAATACCTACGTCTAAGAGCAAAGCAGTTAATACGTGAGGCATACGGGCAATATTTGCAGAGAGTTGAGAGTTCGGTGCTGGAGGACAGCTCAAATTTTTGGTCGTTTGTGAACAGTCGCAGAAATCATAGCAGAATTCCAAGTAAAATGTTATATGGCGGTGACGAACTCGATAACCCTCACGACATTGTTAATGCTTTTAGCATGCATTTTGTCAGTTCCTTTCAACAGTCTGAGCCCTTTGATACTGCCGCCTCGGTGTATACTAATGCTTTAAACTTAACATTAAATTGTATAACGGATGAAGATATACTACGAGCTATCAATAAACTTAACAACAAAATGACTGCTGGCTGCGACCAAATGCCAAGTTTTGTAATTAAAGATTGCAAAGACGTGTTTGTTGTCCCTCTAAAGATATTATTGAACCTGTCCCTAAAGACTTCGACATTCCCCACTATGTGGAAATTATCGCGAGTGTGTCCCATATTAAAGTCAGAAGACGCGAATAAAGTCACAAATTATAGGCCTATCTCTGTCCTATGTAACTTCTCTAAAGTGTATGAGTGTGTGTTACATTACTACCTAAGCAGACATGTTACGGGGAGTATCTCGGATTCGCAGCATGGATTCTTGCGTGGTCGATCGGTGACGAGCAATTTGGTGTACCTTACTCAGTATGTGGCGAAGGTTGTGGACGCGCGTGGTCAGGTTGACGTCGTATACGCGGATTTCGCAAAAGCGTTCGATCGGTTGGATCACGGCATTTTACTTCGTAAGTTGTCGGTGTTTGGCGTTAGCGATCCGTTATTGCGTTTGCTGCAGTCCTATCTCTGCGATCGGAATTTTTTTGTTACCTACAATGGGTATAACTCCGATGTCACAGCGATTACGTCTGGTATTCCCCAGGGATCAAACCTCGGACCACTCCTGTTTTTAATCTTTATAAATGACCTGCCTACGAGTCTGACTTGTGAATGCTTGATGTTCGCTGATGATGTGAAATTATTTTTGCCGGTAGAGGCTCAGGATGACTTCCGTAATCTGCAACACAATTTAGATGTGCTTCACAATTGGAGCACTAATAATAAATTATATCTTAATATCTCAAAATGTCATGTGATGTCATTCACACGGAAAAGATCTCCAATTTTTTATAACTATTACCTTGAAAACCAAAACCTGAGCCGTCTAACTACTGTCACCGACTTGGGGGTTACATTCGACCCATCGCTGACCTTCTCCACTCATGTAACCAATGTGGTTTCCTCCTCTAATAGAATGTTGGGTTTTGTGTTGCGCACATCAAAGCAGTTTCGTAATGTTGCGACTTTCTTTTCATTGTTCAATACCTTGGTGCGATCGAGACTCGAATATGCGGCTGTAGTGTGGAACCCTTACTATGACAGTTATAAAAATCTACTTGAAAATGTTCAAACGAAAATTTTTAAAATATATGTATTTTCGAACGTGTGGTGTGTATCCTGAACGTGGCTTCCCCAAACTCATTGTTAGCAATGTTTGAAACACAAGCTCTAGAAACGAGGCGGTCTATACAGGGGCTCAAGTTTTTATTTCGTGTTGTTCATGGCATAATCTCAAGTCCCCTTATACTATATAAATTATCATTTCTTGGCCAAGGCAATCCGCGCGTTGTTCTCGTACATTCTAACGTTGCCACGCCGCACTCTAATCTATTATTTAAAGCTCCTTTAAGATTTATTTGTGAAACATATAATAAGATTACGTCTTTGATTGATATCTTTAACTGCACAATAAAGAGTTTGGTAAATGCGTACTTCAGTATATTAAGTAATTTTTTTACCTTCTTTTTTTCTGTAATGCACACTTTTGCTCTTGTATTTTTTCTTTTAGTTAATCTAATGTATTTTAAGTACTCATAAGTTTGTATTGTTAATTGTGATGTTTTTTTTTGTCTTATTTGGTGAAAACACTGTTGGGCAATAAATTTATTATTATTATTATTATTATGTGTGTAAACCATTGATGGAGTATGTTAAGGTTACGTTGTAGATTGTCCTCATCCACAGCAGGAAGCAACCTCAGAAAAAATCTTGACGTCATCGGCATACCCAAGGATCGGACAATCGATTTTCAGTAATAAATCATTTATGAATAGCACAAATAATAGAGGGCCAGGTTGGATCCCTGAGGTACGCCAGAAGTCAGGCAGAAGTCGTCCGACACATAACCATTATACTTCACATAACACCGTCTCTGTGATAGATATGATCGTAGGAGGTTTAGGGAAGAGGGAACAAATCCAAAAGAAGATAATTTATACAATAGTGTTTCATGATCGATAGAGTCAAAAGCTTTTGAAAAGTCAGTGTATATTACGTCAACTCTCCCCCTCGTATCAAGTACCTCACCCACATACTGTGCCAAGGTAGCCAAGTTTGTGACAGTTGAGCGACCAGAAATAAAACCATGTTGGTTAGGTGAAACGAAGGAACGAGTGTGGGTGCATATAGCTGCATATAAAACCTTTTCATAAACCTTGGAAAGGTTAGAGATAACAGATATAGGTCTGTAGTTGGACAGTGATCCACGATCTTCTCTCTTGCAAGGCCTTATGGAGACATTAATTATCGTCTCAATCGGAAATCCAGGACATATCTACATTCTCGGATCAAAAAACTAGGCAGTTGATCATCTCCTGCTGTATGTTTGTTGGGTAATTCAGCCATATGCTTAGTCAAAGTATCGGCAGATGTAAATCCAAAACAACAAGGTAGAGAATTAAAGTCCCATTTGAGTCAATGTGAAAATTATCTGTCGGAGTGCATATAGTGGCGAAAGGGTTTGCGAAAGGGTTTCCGCAGGTTCGCTACTCGTTCCACTTCTCTCTACTAGAGGGCGCAAGAGCGGCGATTGGCGTTGTTTTTCTGAACATAAAACGCCCTTCTAGAAAGTAATGTGGGATTCGCTGATCAGCAATCGTAACATACAATAGACAAAGAAGCAGATGAAATTTAAAATAAATATCGTATTATCTTAATTATGCGAAACTTTAAACAAAATAGACTGTCATTTCCTGTGAGGAACACGCCGTTACAGCAGATGCCACATTACTTATCAACAGCTTAATAATAGAATTAATTTAAATACTTTATTACGATACAGTACATTATATCAAATGGAATTTCGAATTCTTACATCCCTTCTCCCTTGGTAAAAGAAAAGAGTTAACAACGGTACCGCTTTTCTGCAAAACTACTAATATAAACTACTACTACTACTATTAATATAAATCAAAGAAAACAAAAATGTTGTCTTGTGCAACAGAAGAAGACAAAACCAGAATCAAATTCAACTGATATCAATAAATGATTATACCAATTGCAGGAGACATCATTTACTTAAAAACTAACAAACAAAATCAAATCAAAGATTTGCGCAACATAAACACTCTTATTTAAAGAGAGAACAAAATTTGCCTTTTCACTTTCGCACAAATTCGAGTGCATTATGTGACTTTCACTTGGCGTAGCTGAGGAGTCGCTCAGCCTCGATTCAGATTCGCCGTTGATCTCGAACCGTCCTGGTTTGGAGCTGGTGCTGTAGATATCTCCAGGCCAGGTTAGATTTGTGTCAGTGTTGACCTTGGGGTAGTAGTCGAACCGGTCGGATCCACCACTGGATTGGACCTTACCTTGGGTTAACTCTCGGAAGAGAAGCCCTTTTTGTATGAGCATGGACACGATACATGGTTACGCTGTCCAATAGGGCTCCAAGTATTTTGAAACTCCAACCAAAAAAATCATAGAGGAGGAACCATGGATTATGGTGTCGGCCAGGAATTTGACACACTTGAAAATAATGAAGACACCCATCACTCCTGAGTTGATTGACCCTAAGGTGGTGCCCTATCTAAAGAAGGTACTTCCACAACTGCTTGGCTCATTCTTTAATGGTTTCATCTCCAATTACTCTCTCGAAACTAGTTCCTTGCATGTCGGGTGACATGGCCATGGCCCCTCTGGCTAAGATTCCTTCAACTGCTTGGCGCTCGACAGGTAGGATCATCTGGTGGCGCAGTCGATCCATATCTTCTTGAGTATACAGGCCTCTGGCAAACAGTTTGGTTGGGTTAACGTAGGCCCACTCTGATTCAGAATCGGGTTCTAGGATTTGTGATGTGGGAATCACTTGAGCTTGTTGGGATAATCACTTAAGAGAGATTCAGTTAAGACAAAGCATGGACAATTCACAGGTGCATAGCAACATCGATCAAGCGATGAAAGGATAACTAAGATCCAAAAGATTCAGCACAAGGGATATTGGGTATGTCCATTCTTCTAACGAACTTCACCGGATATGAGGGTTTGGGCGCCTTCTGACGCCACCTCCATGTTCATTTAGTCGCCTTTTACGACATGCAGTGACCACGTTGAGAGTATTCTTCAAAGCCCTAGTCGCAGGCCGTACTATAAAGAAGTAACGAAATTTTATATTTATATTATAAGGTTGACAATGTATTTTATATTAGATGAACATTGGTTATATATTATGTTCTCCTTGGAAAAAATTAATAGATTAGCAAATTCCAAAATTATATGTGGTAACGTTAATTTATTGTAAATAATATTTAAGAGGAATAGAAAAATTTGCAGTTTAGTCAGCTTCTTCCGAACCGGTTTCTCGACCAAATCTTGTCAAACGTCTCTGCAAAACCCATGGGTATCCTTGGGCTGGATCCGCGCTTCTAGTTTGGGGCCTCGGAGTTTCTTCCGAAACCAGGGTTTCTCTTCTGTGACTTCTTCTTGAAGGCTCATCAACTGACAAATCTGATACTCGCTCAGGTTCTCGACAGATTCTTCCTCTAGTTCTGTTTTTTCCAGGTTGATAAGTTGGATCGTCACCCATTTCACTAGTGGCTATAAACGCGCATTAAAGCAAGCGCTGGAAAAACTGAAACCTCATTGTCTAAGAAACAATGTTGAGAAACTTGCAATGCCAAAGTTAGGATGTGGACTTGAACGACTTAATTGGACCAAAGTAAAGAAAATTATAGAAGTTTCCAACGGAGCGCGAATTGCGATTACAGTTTATATGCTGGATATCACGGAATTTAAAGGTATGCGTTGATCAGAAAGGAGGAAAAGATGAAGGAAGCCGGACTCGCAGAAATAAGCAATTGTTGAAACAAGAGCAAGCTACGAAATTGAAGAAAGGAGACGTCGCAGGAGGAAATAAGGTTACATTCGGCACTGCCAATGGCGAAGAGTAACGCGGATAAAGTAGTTGGCAGCTACCCAATTCGTATCAAACAGTCCATCAACATCCCTCCGAGATGCCACGTGTGTGAAGTAGAACAGGGCCTGATCAACCATGACCAAGTAGTTCTAGTGGAGCCGACAAATATCTTAGTTCATGAAATTGCAGTTGCGAGATCTATTTCTAAAGCTAAACCAAAAATTCCTATTTGCTTTTTGAATGTTTCTGAAGAAACCATTCGACTACCCAAGAATCTGGTTGTAGCATATAGGGAAAAGATTGAAATACCCCTTAGAGAAGAAAGTGTTATTAATGCGATTCATAAGAACTCACCAAGGACAACGAAAGTAACTGAAAACTTCGAGCTAAGTCATTTTGATAAGATAAAGATGGAGATGTTAAAATTGCTCCAAAAATGTTCCAATGTTTTTATGAAGACCGACAGCAAGTTAGAATGCACTCAAGGTGTGAGGCATTGAATTATAACGGAAGACGTACCGCCGATCACGAAGGCACCGTGTATAGAGTGCCATTTAGTCAGCGAATGGAGCTGAAAAACCAAACGAGATGCCAGAGCATACGGTCATCAAGCCATCTAGTTCGCCGTGGTCTGCCCTAATTATTATGGTAAAGAAGAAGGCGGCGGAAGGTGAAAATAATATTAGAGTTTGCATTGATTACCGTGCATTATTTTCCTCTACCTAATCTTCAAGAGACTATCGACGCGAAGTACTTTTCTACGCTTGACTTGGCCAGCGGTTATTGCCAAGTAGAAGTCGATCCGCGTGATAGAGAAAAGACAGCATTCTCAACCTCTGATGGACATTGTGAATGTCTAAAGACGCCATCTAGGTAGCATTAGGCTTCCAAATCCTCATATCCGGTGAAGTTCGTTAGAACGATGGACATACCCAATATCCCTTGTGCTAAATCTTTTGGATCTTAGTTATCCTTTCATCGCTTGATCGATGTTGCTATGCACCTGTGAATTGTCCATGCTTTGTCTTAACTGAATCTCTCTTAAGTGATTTTCCAACAAGCTCAAGTGATTCCCACATCACAAATCCTAGAATCCGATTCTGAATCAGAGTGGGCCTACATTAACCCAACCAACCTGTTTGCCAGAGGCCTGTATACTCAAGAAGATATGGATCGACAGCGCCACCAGATGATCCTACCTGTCGAGCGCCAAGCAGTTGAAGGAATCTTAGCCAGAGGGGCCATGGCCATGTCACCCGACATGCAAGGAACTAGTTTCGAGATAGTAATTGGAGATGAAACCATTAAAGGACGAGCCAAGCAGTTGTGGAAGTACCTTCTTTGGATAGGTCACCACCTTAGGGTCAATCACCTCAGGAGTGATGGGTGTCTTCATTATTTTCAAGTGTGTCAAATTCCTGGCCGACACCATAATCCATGGTTCCTCCTCTATGATATTTTTGGTTGGAGTTTCAAAATACTTGGAGCCCTATTGGACAACGTAACCATGCATCGTGTCCATGCTCATGCAAAAAGGGCTTCCCTTCCAAGAGTTAACCCAAGGTAAGGTCCAATCCAGTGGTGGATCCGACCAGTACGACTACTACCCCAAGGTCAATACTGATACAAATCTACCCTGGCCTGGAGATGTCTACAGCACCAGCTCCAAACCAGGACGGTTCGAAAACAACGGCGAATCTGAATCGAGGCTGAGCGACTCCTTAGCTACGCCAAGTGAAAGTCAAATAGTGCACTCGAATTTGTGCGAAAGTGAAAAAGGCAAATTTTGTTCTTCTTTTAAATAAGAGTGTTATTGTTGCGCAAATCTTTGTTTTGATTTTGTTTGTTAGTTTTTAAGTAAATGATGTCTCCTGCAATTGGTATAATCATTTATTGATATCTGTTGAATTTGGTTCTGGTTTTGTCTTCTTCTGTTGCACGAGACAACATTTTTGTTTTCTTTGATTTATATTAGTAGTAGTAGTAGTAGTTTATATTAGTAGTTTTGCAGAAAAGTGTTACCGTTGTTAACTCTTTTCTTTTACTAAGGGAGAAGGGGTGTAGGAATTCGAAATTCCATTTGATATAATGTACTGTATTGTAATAAAGTATTTAAATTAATTTTATTATTAAGCTGTTGATAAGTAATGTGGCATCTGCTGTAACAGCGTGTTCCTCACAGGAAATTACAGTCTGTTTTGTTTAAAGTTTCCCATAATTAAGATATTACGGTATTTATTTTAAATTTCATCTGCTTCTTTGTCTATTGTATGTTACGATTGCTGATCAGCGAATCCCACATTACTTTCTAGAAGGGCGTTTTATGTTCAGAAAAACAACGCCAATCGTCACTCTTGCGCCCTCTAGTAGAGAGAAGTGGAACGAGCAGCGAACCTGCGGAATGACGTCACAAGTAAAGTTTATAAACATTCTTGACATTGCTGTTTTGAATTAATTGTTTCGCGGAGACCGATTTAGCTTCAGGTAAAGCACGCGCTACTCTTCGTTATCGGGCGTTTTAAAATTTTAAAATTAAAATCAAACTTCTCATGTTAAATTCTGTAATTCACCTAAGCTTGAAAATTAGAGAACAGGAAGCAAAAGCTTTCCTCTGGAAGTGTTTCTGATTTTGTGTTAAAACCGTTCGAATAAACCCCCTTTTTTAATTTGTGTGTTTGTGTGTGTTGTGTAAAACTAATGTGTCTCTAATATTTCGGATTACGGTAAGATTAAATTACTCACATCGGCTGGTAAGATGTTTTAAACTTTTGCTTAAAAACTAACCATTGCAAACGCCTAGAATCCGTGACTCGTTCTCTCTCTTCCTCTTCCTTATTGAATAGATTTGTATAGTAAAAATTACGCTGTGTTTTTCTTCAACGTTATTATAAAATTTTAAAATGATTCTTCAATAAAATTTTATTTGTATTTTATCTAATTTGATAATCATCAACGTTTTGATATTATTTGTTCCTTACTATTTAATTTGTTGTCTTGTTGTTTTCGTTACCATTTGTTCAATATATATTTGCTAAAATTACCGACTCTATTATTGCGCTAAATTTTAAGTCCCTTTAGTACCCTTAATAAAGTTCTGGAGGGAAAGTCTTAAGTAGAGAAAGACGACGAGGTAGAAAAATTGGCAATCTTCAAGCAAACTAACGGCCCTACTTCGACTGATTGAGAAAAAACACCGTTGTAAAATATCTTTGGCTATATCTGCTAAAACCAATCGCTACCAAACAAAAATATTGTTTTCCAGCGGTGGCTCGTCGGTCAAAAGAGCAGGTTGGGTTATCTGTAAAACGGGAGTAGCTCCGTTGGTTCAGTGTAAAGAAAATTTGGGAGAGTATTTAGGCTGACAAGCGTAAAATTGCCAGATTGAGATGAAGAAATGAAGATAAGAATAAGGCAAACGTGTAGATCCATAACCAGAGAAGAACTAATTCGAGTTCATAAGAACTTTGACGCCAGGGTAGAGCGATGCATAGAAAGAAACGGCAGACATTTTGAATGATTTATTTTTATTTAGTTATTTTACATTATGTTCAATAAATTTTTTATGTTTCCTTTTATCTGGCATCTCTTTATTATTGAATATCATCTATTCTCTTCCACATAAGCAATAAATGCAAAATATCTTTTATAATACTCCTATCAACCACAACATTATAACCATGGATCAGCAATGGGAAAAATAGATCTTAATGATGAAGTAAAGTAACGTTGCTTTGATGATTGTCAAACCTACTTGCCATTTTCATGCAAGAAATGTACTAAAATTTTCATAGTCGAGTAAATAATGGTTGATATCTTGAAAACGACTAGGAATAGGTATACGCATTTATACCTATCGACGGAGTATTTACGTGAAAACGTCAAAATTTTGACAACATCGTAAATATCTCAAAAACGGTTGAATTTAGAGATAGAAAACTTTAGTGAAAATTGTATTCAAATAATCTGTAGAATTTATCGAAGTAAGAAAAAACATATAAAGCTGTATGTCAAAAAATTGTACGATAGTAATAAATTTAAATTTGAAGAATAAAAGAAGCAAATAAAAACCTAAGTATCTAACATTTTGCAGTATAAGTATAAGCTGGCTTCCGATAAATACTCCTTCTAATTTTGAAACAAGCTTATTTGCGAACACGATGATCTTGATGATGGAATGATAAAAATGGGTATCGGCAAATTGGACGAGGATGGTGTATTGGAAACTCGGAGCTCTTCAGCGCGCAGAGTGACAACCTCTTCCCTTTGATCTTCACAGTACAAGGGAGTGAGTGCGTGCTCACTCTGAAGAACCGTACGTAATGAGTACAGATAATGACTGTCAAGAACACCTGGAATTTTTCAATAAAATAATCAAATCAATTGCGGAAATAATTAGCCAGCAAACAGAATCACTTAAAACTGAGATAGATAAATTAAAAACCATCTTACACGCTGATAGAACCGGCACTGCTAATCAACTTGAGCAAGTTAAAAGTAAATGTCTATATCTAGAGAAACAACTAAAAAAGAATAATATAGTTATTTTTGGCTTAAGTTGTGAAAAAGAAAATTTAGTGACTTCAACTTTTAGTTTAATAAAAACTCACTTGAAAGTGAACTTCCATATCTGATATTGATAAGATATACTGGGTTGGTAAAAATAAAAACCAAAGTAGCAGGCCTGTAATTGTTAAATTTATTTCGTACCTCAAAAAAAGGGAAATCTTGCAGAATAAGTTGAAGGGCACTCGCAGTTATATCAGTGAGGAGCTCACTTGGGAGGAGCGTAGCGTGACAATACGCTCAGGAGGCACTTGCGAGATGCAAGAGATAAAAAACTAAATGCTTATATCAGAGAAGGGAAGCTAACTGTAAATGGAGAGACCTTTACTGCAGAACAATTGTTGAAAAGTGATGCTAATTTCAGCCAGGAAATCTTGTTAGAACAAAAATCTAGCAGTGCACCATCTACACCTTCAGTGCGGGAAAATAATTTTGAGAGTTTCTTATATTTCATGGAAAGTGGTCCAGGCAGATGTTTCCGGAGCGGCTGCGCTTCCTATGGTGGATCATCGAGTGCTGCAATGTCTAGTAGTGCTGTTTATCTGTTAAGGTTTCAGATGTGATTCAGCCTTTAGCCACTCCCCGTTAAGCCTATCGATTTTGTGGGACAATTGGATATGCAGCGGCGTTTAAGATCTGGATCAGTCTGAGACATCTCTGTCTGTGCGTACTACGTTAGCTGAGAAACGGGACAGAAGCGGTTTCTGTAGTTTTTACTGATCGGTGGGTACTCACGGTAAAGGATCTAAGGGCAAGAAATAGATGTTGCAACATTATTGTGGAATACTGTTTGCATAAGTGTCATTTAAACATAATAATTTAATTAATTTTAGTTACTTTCATATATAAAAATGGCTAGTTGTAAAACTTTAATGCCACCTCAGTCATTTAAATGTAAGATCTTGCTTAGTATTATGTTGAATTCAAGCGGTTAATTATGATAAGGACTTTGATGTTGTAGCGGGTTACTGAAACCTGGTTGAGTCCTAGTGTTCCTAGTGATAATGTTCTATTGATGGTTATAATAACGTGTGTGTCATTAATAGTGAATTTATTTTAGAATTTCATAAACAGATGTCGCTGAATATGTTTAAAAGGCAGATTAAATGTTTACTGGTTGTTTAGTTTAGGTCACAGGGTTAGTGTAGGTATGTTATATATTGATTAGTTTTTTTATGGTGTGGAGAACTTTATTATTTACTGCATGTATGCATTATGGAATTTTATTTTTATTCCTATTAGCTAGACATTACGTATGTATTCAGTAATTAATCATAGGTTAAGTGGAAGAATAGCTAACAGCTAACTTCGCCCATGATTAATTCACTTTGTGTGTCCTATCATTAAATAAAGACGATATTATTATTATTATTATTATTTTTTTTTTATTGTTTTTTTTAATCCTTAAAAACCTTTTAACCGTTAGGTGTAAGGTTATTTCAGTTTGAGGTTAATTTCTTGCCCTTATCTCTTCTCTCCCACTTTTTCGGTCTTTTGTCATTTCTACTGGCCTCATGCCAATTTCATTTTCTCTCGGTTAATGCTTCTCTTATCTCATCGTTCCACTGTTCTTCTTGTCTTCCTCTGTATTTTCCCAAATATTTTAGTTTCATAAATTTTTCTTAGTTATTCTTTCTTCTGACATTCGACAAATATGTCCATACCATCTTAGCTGCCTTCTTCTATTTTCGTTCGTATTGGTGTCATTCCCAAGTCTTCCCTTATTTTCTCATTCCCTGATTATCTCTTCTGTTTTTATTTTCTACTTTTCTTAGGAATACTCCCATATCCATTGCGTTAATTTGGATTTATGTTTTTCGGTCAGCGTCCAGAATTCGCCAGCCTTACTATTTTATTATTACGTCACTTTCACCTTCTTTTGCACCTCTTTTTGTTCTAGGAATGTCTTTTTCATCGTAATTATATATCTTCCACCCTTCTTCATCCTTTCATATTTTCTTGTCTATCTTTCCATGGCTGCAATTATCGTCCCGAGTACTTGTATTCGTTGACCTGTTCAATTATTGTCCGTTATTTAATGTTATGTTTTGTTTCTCTTTTCCACAATCATACTCTTTGTCTTTTCTGTATTTATTTCATATTGATTTTTATAAAGTTCTTCATTTAAATGTTATATTATGTTGCAGGTTTTCTTCGGTTCTGCCAATACCACCATATCATCGGCATACATCAACTCTGCTATACTGGTGGGTTTCATTTTCCAATATCCCAATTTTAGTTGTTTCATTTTGCTTTTGCCTTCTTTATTGCGTCATCTAATACACAGGAGAACAAAATGGGGCTGAGAACACATCCTTGTTTAACACCTATTTCTGTTTTAAATTCTTTCGACTCTTCATTATTTATTCTTACTATATTTATATTATCCTTGTACATTGATTTTAAGACTTCTATGGTCTCTTCGTCGATTTTCTCTTTTTTAATGACTTCCATATATCATCTCTCCTTACCCTATCAAACGCTTTGTGTAGTCGAGTAGCATATATGTAATTTTTATTTTTGTTAATCACTGTTTTCACTGGCTTGCCTTACTATGAAAGATTAAGTCTTGCGTACTTCTCCACCTCTCTAAATCCATATTGCGTATCTTCAATCGTGTCTTCCACAATTTCTCGAATTCGTGTGTCCATTATTCTTGCTAATATCTTTCCCGGTATATTTGATAGCGTTATTCCCCTATAGTTTTTGCATTCTCTTTTATTACCATTCTTAAAAATGGGCAAGATTATTCCCGTGTTCCAATCCCTTGGCATTCTTTTTGATCTAATGCGAGGTTCATTATTTTTTGGAATTCTTTGATTCCTTCGCATCCTAAATATTGATCATCTCCGCCGTAATGTTATCTACTCCCGGTGCTTTCCCTATTTCATTTTAGCTATCGCCTCCGTTACCTCTCTTTCAGATATCTCTCTTATTCTTGGTTCCATTTCCATGCTTGTGCTATCGTTGATATGTCTCTGTCATTTGTGGTCAAGGCTGTTGGAAATCATTCCCTTTTTTTTTTTTTTTTAATAGGGGGTGGTTAACTGCCTAAGCTATATTGGATTAGCTTAATCGAAGGCCCTTTTACTATTATTTATTATTATTGATTATTATGATGGTTCCATTTAAAACAAGAAAAATTGCTATCCCACTTCCGGTGTAATGAAACGTTTCCGGAAGTTAAGAAATATTTCTCGCAATGATTCTGTTAGTGGGGTTTTTTATTAATTTGTTGTTGCATAGCTAGCTGCAATTAGAACACGAGAAAAGATAAGTGACCAGTGCGTCTGAAACACCCTGTATATTGGATTTACCAAATAGGTATGTACACAAAATAATAATTACATTTATTGTGAAAATAATTTACCACATAAAATAATATATACGTTTAACACAAAGGTTTATGCAATATATTTTTACCAAAAGTATACCAATTTTATGTTAAATAAACGTTTAGTAACCGGAAATATGTAACCTAGCTATGTCTCTTTTCCTACTATTTGAAGGTATACTATCTTTTCCAAAACAGCTCATTCGAATACTCAAACCGTTATAACTTTTCAACCGTTCCATTATTACCACTTATTATCCACTATATTGTATAAAGCTACCAGATTTGACTCAATAACACCACATGACCGTTCTTGTATTGAATGTACTCGAAAGGCGCTAATCTACATTGATCGAACCACCTGTAATTAGTTTCGAAGAAGAAAAAAGACTTAAGTAGATCGTTTCTAGGAACAGCACATTTAAATAAATAAATTTATTGCTACGTATGCAAAGAAGGTAATTGGTAGATTCGTTTTTTGTATTGTTAGTACGTCTCATTCGTCGGCGGTCGGTTTCCGCGAAAGACAACGCCCTCTGCAGACGGCGATTATTATCGATAAAGCCATTGAGGCGCCATACAGCGATTGTGAAGATTGGATAGATAATGAATTAGACGAGAGTGACTTGTATACTAAACTACCGGAAAAAAAAAGTATAATTCTTAATTGTGCCATCAATACTTTATTAACACTTATTACTGGATATTGTTATAATGTTGATATTTAAATTATGTTGCCTAGCAAAAAAAAATGCTATTTTTTGCCGAAATGTAATCCATAATTCTTTACCGAATATTTTCAAACAATTTCAGTAAACATTGGATAATAATTAACAAAATGCGAAAAAATAAGCGACAACGTCACGGAAAAGGTCAAAGAATAATAAATGTAGACAGTTTACAATACTGTAATATTTGAAAATATAAACAAACATTTTTAAATTTGAAAATTCGCGCCTGATGATGTGTTTGTCAGTTGATATAGTTTGATATGATAGTTCCGAATCATGGAAAGAACACCGGAAAATTGCTGGAATTTGGTTTCGTCACACATTGTTCATGTGTGTAAAAATGCACTGTTGCTTCTACTTATTGTTACAGTAATTAATTTTTTACATTGGTAAATTCTACCATAGTAATAAGTGTTGAAAATTTTTAAATGTATTTTTCTCATATCTATAGACACTACCTTGTACTTTATATTAAATGTAAGTGATTCAGAATTTTGCAATAATTGTTTATTTTAATTTGTGGTACACATTCGACAGTCATTCGTCAACATGGCATTCTCATGTATTAAACATCTTATATTCCCTCACTTCGGTGGATAATTACAACGGTTCGCTGAGACAGTTGTCGTCCTCTTGTCGAAAGACAATCGCTATAAAAGTCTGTTAGAATTTTTCAATTCGAAAGGATTCACTAGCCAACCTCTGTTCGAGACAGACGTGACTCAATTAATTTTGTAAAATTTAACGGATATTTTGATAAAATCCAATTTTATTCAAAATTCCAACCTAAAAATGATTCTTATTGTTAAACAAAGTTTATCACATTAATTTTATCCAAATTACATATTATCTTTGGGTAATTTTACTCCAACGACGATTTTTCTGAGACATGTTCCTGTCGCGAGCCATCCTCCGTGTTTAGAACTACGATGTACCAGGGCTCCTATCAGATGCCTGGCCATACCTGCCCACCTTGATGTCCGCTGAATTCATTACTTTCGAAGGTATTCCGCGTACAAATCTACCTATAAATACGACGTATTATTTTAATCCTAATCTAAAATTAAATATATTTATGAGAAATTTTATTTTTGTACGTTGGGCGAATTTTGGGGTTAGGAATTTTGTATAATCGCTGAACAGTTTGCAATCACTGGGGGAAAATTTGTATAAGTTGGTACTTTTCTATGTTTAAGTTTTGATTATTATTTCACGGCACGAACGCAATATCCAGTTAATTTACCATCAAGGTTGGACATGCTGATTCACCCGGCTCTTAAGCATAGAATAACTCAGATTAAACGTTCAGAAAACGCGGGAATTTAAAACTTAATTTTAAACGTATTCATGTTCTCTATGATGAATTTATATTGCAAAAAGTGGAATTACTAACAAAACGTAATTGTTATTGAATAAGCGAACTCACGTAACTTACCTGAGATAAGAATACCCGTATATTTATGCTGCTACATGGTTTCACATTTCGAACTTTGCTATTAAATAAAACTACTTTTGTTCGCACTTAAATGTTTTTTTTATCATGCAAAATTGCTCATAATCGATGTACAAGGGTCTAGGTGGTACGCAAGGTCTGTACGATATCGTAAAAACTGGGCATTGTAAACACGCATAGGAATAGAAGACATTTCGGCGACAGTCTTCCATAGCATCTCCTCACGTACTGAAGTAATAAAAGGGGGTAACTAGCTATCGTAATTTTTTTAATGCCAGCGCGTCCTCTAGCCTGTTACAATTGAAAATTCTCACTCTGCATGCCATCTGGCAGCCGAGAGGGTACACTTATGTTTTGAAACTGATGAATACAGATGACACTGGGATGTTAAAAATTAGTTTCTTACTAATTTAATTAAGGTATTATTTTTAATTTTTTTTTTATACCGGGCTGTATGCTACTCTGTAGGCGTTAACTATACACTATAAATATAGGATGACTTTAAAACTTATATGAAAGCAGGAGAGGTGATGACAAGAACCTTTTTGGAAAGCTTAGCTATACATAAATTACATAATAATTTAAATATAGAGGAACAAACCAATTTGGTAATAAATAATTACAAAAGTATTATAAGAAATGTAAAAATTAAGATAATTAAGTAACGGACCTATGATGCTATACGTAGTGATTGTTTACCTCTTCTGATACTATTTTCATAATTCCTTATATATAAAATAAAAATGTTTTGTTAAATAATTTTTATACGTCTTAATATAGTACTCTCCATCCGCATACCACGAATTAAATCTTCATTAATTTTTTAAATTGTTAAATTATTCGTTATCTAGATTTTTTAAATGTAATATATTGTCCATTCAAAGTCAAAATTATCTTGTCATTACCTTTCTTTATATAGTTTTATGTCATTCCTATATTTTATTGTGATTTTCAAACTAGATTTGCCTGGCTAATAATTTTAAAAAATAAATATAAAATTCTATAATTAGCTCGGTTTTTTTTTTACAGATACCTATTTTTATACATTTAATGATATTCAAAAATACAATCCCACTTCACTAGATGGCTGTAAACTTCTTTATATGCCCGATATATCTAGAGTTTACCACTGCAGATCATGTGCACTAGTGATCTCCCCTTTACTAACCAATGAGTAGTTATATTGACGCTTTTGAAATGTATTTCGTAGCTCCATCCGGATTTTCTAAAAGCTACCTTTCCATTAACGAAACCATCATGGCCGAAATCGATTTTTGTCAGACCAAAATATAATAACAATTATATTCGTGGAACAATCTTTGCTCCGCATGCGACTTTCTATCGCTTAAACATACGCTTTTCTAAATCCGTGTAAATAAAAGCCTTCTAATGATTAATTTGTGATTTGCAATGGTAGGGCCTCTGTCGCTTTTTATGAGGGCCACCACTGTATCACTCCAAGGTGGCTAAGAATGTTAAATGTGGTAGGACAAAGTGTGACGCCATAGTTTGTAAAATATTGGCGAAAGCAGCTTTGAAGGATGCAATACAAAATTTAAAAGAAGATTTATTTTTTGTTTTGATTTCTACGGATCGTCATTAAAAGTTAGGCTAAACCTCGATAGTTTATGTTTCCGACAGGTTCTAAGATGCAGATATTCATTTTAACAATTTTTTTCAATATGTTTTCATATATTTAAAAAAAATATCCACTTACGAGTCCCTACCCATTTAGTTTAAGATACAATCAAGCTATTTTTTGGCATTACGTGTAGTTCTTTATATTAAAGGTAAAAAGATAAATTGTTAAGAAAAATGGAACGTATAAGATGAATCCAGAATTTTTATATTAAATAAAACAATACTAATATTCACCTCGTAAGTAGATAAATAAATATAATTTTTTTTTAAGTTTCCGTTCTTGTTTCGCCTGAGGGTACCTTTGGTGCTTTTTTTTTCTGATCTAAGTAAGCACAAAAGAATTGGCAACGTAAATACTGTCACTAGATAGATCTGACCAGCGAGGCAGGCCGCTAGGGAGCGGTGGCAGCCAGCCTCGGAAGTCAAGCCCAAGGAATTGATTATTGGGGAAAAGCCGAAATGGGTAATTGACTTATTCAAATGATGGAAATTGCTGAGTCATTCAAAAACCTGATATCATTTATGCTGAAGGCTCTTAAACCTGCTAGTTATACACATAAGGCATGACGTATTACGAAGCACAATCTTGCATCAGCTCGTACGCTGACTATACTCTGTATACCAAGGAAGTGCTTTCGTGCACATTTCTGGACGTAGAGGGAGCATTTGATAATACTTCCCCAACATCAATCTCGAAAGTATCGAGGAATAAAGACATCAATGAAATAAGGTCCACGTGGATAGACAGAATGCTTAAAAGAGATCACTTTACAAAATCTGGTCGTAGGCAAGCTACTAGTAAAATTGGATAATGAAGGGCATAAGATGTTGCAGCGCACAGATGTTCTTGTCATTCTAGTCTAGGGTAAATTCAACAATGTTGTGCGGGACCAAATCTACTCTACAAGTTGTATAAACGTGAACAGAAGAGGATATTAGTTGCTCCAAAACGACTGCCAAAGCACTCACAAGGAAAAAAGTAGAGTCTTAGATAGTGCTGTGCATTTTAACAGAATGTTACGGCGGTTGATCGGTCAAGACGGTTAACTGGGCGCGAAGGTTATCCGGTCACGGCGGTTATAAGTATTATATCGCTGGTGCGCGTGAAAAAGGGGACAAGTCAATTTTTGATGACAATGAGTTTATAGTCTCACTGCATTTAAAATGTAGTCTTATACTTCTGTGCAAAAGAAGTTAAGTTGTTTCGTATATATATTAATGGATTAATAATATGACATAATTATGTCAACTTTCCTGTGGAAAACGAGTTTGTTTCACTTATATCCTTTTACGCATGATACTGAATATTTTTTGTTGTGTCAAATGAGTTATATCGACTTAGCACCTTTTGCACGCTAGGCATAAGTTACATAACCTCAATTTAACTCTATCAACACAACCTATAATTTTGCGTTTGACAGATTTTTAACCTATAGTGTACATATTTTCATTGGTGTTAACATGCTCAATATGTCTTCTAGAAGCAAACGAATGGTGTCAATTGTGTTAAATGGTAAAAGTATAACTTATGGACTTAATTCATCAAAATCTCTCATCCTTCGTATCTTAGAAAGGTGTATGTATTTCAGGCTGTATTATTTCGAGTGAACCACGTATGATTCCCAATGATATAGCTGACTTCATTGACGATTCCGATAATAGCGATAAAGATCCGGATTATCAGCCACTAGAAGGCAATATATCTGCAAAAATTGGCCAAGTTATTGAAGATTCCAACAGCAATTTAGAAAATAATGTATCGGTACCTTCTGAACATATCGGCAAAAACCTTAAGGCGATACAAGGAAAAAAAACGACACGATAGAAAAGAAAGAAGAAACACGGAGAAGTGTTACACGACATTTAAGGGAAAGGTAGTACGAGAAAAGATACTGAAATTATTAGGTATATGCAGGAATAAATGCAAAGAAAAATGTTCGCAAGAAATAAGGCAAACTATTTTTGAGAACTTTTGGTCTATGAACAGTTTTAATCGAAGAGTCCAGTACATATCCCACTTAATACAGATTAAAGATAAGAAAACCACGCGAGTCCGTGCTGTAAATGATACTGGTAATAAACGATTTCGTCAACATACTGCGGCATACCACCTGCAAGTAAGTGGTGAAAATAAATATATCTGTAAGGTATGATTTGTTAGAACATTCGACATAAGCAATAAGTTTATTGAAACGGTAATAAATACGCGCATCGTCGTCTGGAATATTACTTCTTGATCAAAGGTGTATTGACAACAATAGAAAGAAAACTAGTGCGGAACGTATGAATACTGTCCGTAATCATATACTTTTTATTCTGAAAAGTCATTACGCAAGGAGAGATTCAAGTAAGAAATATTTTCCAGCTCACTATACACTTGCGTCTTTGCACAATGCATATCAGCTAAAGTTCCCGGGAGCACCCGCAAATCGCAAAATATACGAAAAAATATTCAACGAGATAAATATAGCCATAAAAAAACCAAAAAAAGATACATGTTCAACGTGTGACAAATTAGCAATAAAAATTAAAATGACAAAAGAGAATAAACAACTTGAAGAAGAATTATCACAGCACCATACCGAAGCTGATCTTGGTTACAGTGCTAAAGCTTTTGATAAGGAGCAATCAAAAAATAATAAGAGCACGAAAACTATCACATTTGCAGTGTTTGCCAACTCCGGATGTCAAGAATTCTGAGGCGTTTTATAAACGACAACTTTGGACCTATGACTTGACCGTTCACGATTGTGATAACGGACAGGCGTATTGCTATCTTTGGCACGAAGCAATCGCAAACCGTGGTGGCAACGAAATTAGATCTTGCTTATACAAATTTCTTACCAAAGACATTGATAAAGATATTGATCATTTAACAATGAACTCGGATTGTTGTGACGACCAGAACAAAAACAGCCATTTTGCCGTGATGTGTATGGTTACTTTACAAGATTCTAGTAATTTGAAGATAATTGATCATAAATTTTTGATTTCTGGACACACTCACTTAGAATGTGACACAGTCACAGTTTAATTGAAAAACAAAAAAAGAAATTTAATGGACAAGTAGAGCACCCTCACGACTGCGGCAGACCGGTAAAAAGAACTCATTTATTGTAAAAGAACTAGGGGCTGACCATTTCCACAATTTTGCTGGACATTAAAAAAAAAACGCTGATTAATCGCAAAACGGATATCAATGGAAACAAAATTCATTGGAGAGCTTTTAGATGGCTTCGCTATGAGAAAAATAAAAATATTATACAGTATAAGACAACGTTCGATGCAAATGCACCTTTCATGGCAATCGACCTTAGTAGAAGAGGTAAAAAGGATGATGTTCTACGTCCTGTGAAAGCATATAAATGTCCAGTGTCTATATCTTCCGAGAAAAAGCAGCATTTATGTACTTGCTGCCGTTCATATCAGAGGCACTGGGAGATTTTTACCGAAATTTATTATGTAATGGAGATGTTGCGGATATGTTATCAGATTCCGATAATGACGATACTGAAGATTAGTTTATTTTATATTTACCTATATCATAACATGTAAGAATTTTTGTAATAAAAGTATATTCTGCTTAAATAATGTGTCAATATTTTTCTGTAGTTACTGCGTATAACAATATAAGTGGTTAAATTGCAACTTAATAAGCCAGTGCAAATGGATGTAAGTCGTAAAATTTTATATACTTTTTTCTTGAATCACGAACATATTAAATCTTTTGTGGAATAACATACTCTTTCGGATTAAATCAATTCAAAACCGATATCGCATACAGAAAAAATCTCATAGTTATCTTAAGGACAGCACAAATTTTAAATGCGTTTATCTCATTTAGTGTATTTTTGACTTGTCCCCTTTTTCACACCAGCGATATGGCATTGCGCCAATAACTGTTTAACTGACAAGACATGGAAGTGCAAAGTAAATAATTTAGGCATAAATGAATTTGAATAGACTTTTTGGACAATGAAAATAAATACGATAGCATAAGGATATAAATTATGTTATAGGAAAATCATACCACTAAATGTAAGTGACAATCAGATCAACAAATAGTACCGCAGACAATTATTGTATTCTACAAGAATGATTGCTTACGAGTAAGTATAGTAAGTATATAATTCCATCCTGTATAATGCAAGTATTTAAATTCATTTTATTAATACGTAGTTGATAGGTACCGTGGCATTTGCTGAGTAGCGTCTACTTAACAGGAAATAATAGTCTATTTTCGTTTAAAGACTCGCGTAATTAAAATAATATGGTATTACTTTGTATGTTATCTGCTTCTTTGTTTATTGTATGTTACAAATGCTGTTCAGCAGTTCCCACGTTCCTCTCAAGTAGGGCGTCTGAAAGTCAGAAAAATAACGCCTTCGGTCATACTTGCGCCCTCCTGTAAAGAGAGGCCGAACTAGTTATCGGTGCAAAATGACGTCACAATCAAAGTTTATAAAAATTCTTTACATTGCTGTTTTAATTTAATTAATTCGTGGTCTTCGTTACAGCTAAAGTAAAAGCACGCGTCTCTTTCGTATCGGGCGTTTCCAAATCCTAAAATTAAAACTTCTCATCTTAGTTTTTGCAATCAAAATACACTTAAAATTCGAGAACAGGAAGCAAAAGCTTTCCTCGAGAGGTGTTTTGTTTGTGATAAAATTCATGAAAATTACCCCCTTTTCTTGGCTTAAAAAAAATTGTGAGTGTTGCGTAAAGTTTTGTGCCTTAAAATTTGGATTACGAGAAGAATTATTTTCCCACGTCGGCTGGTAAGATGTTTAAAATCTCTGCTTAAAACTAACCAATGCAATTACGTGAAAACCGTAACTCGTTCGCTCTCTCTCTCTCTCTTCCTAAATAAATAAATTTGTAAAGAAAATTTACCAGAGCTTATGTTAATCAACAGTATAAAATTTTAAAATATTCAATAAGACAAAATTTGTGTTTTGTTCTTTTTTTTCACTTGTTGATTATTTCCAATTTTAAATAGTTATATTATATATATTGTAAAAAAGAAAGTCGTTCTATTATTTCGCCATTCCAAAGAAGATAGTTTGAACCTTAGTAAAGACCTGGAGAAGAAGTCACTCTAGTAAAGAGAAAGCCGACGGAAGAGGGCAAATCAGCAATCTTTAGGCTAACTAACGGCCTGCTCGACTGACGGAGGAAAACACCGTTGGGAAACAACTTTGGCTGAAATTACTAAAACCATTCGCTACCGAACAAAAAGTTTGTTTCTCAGCAGTGGCTGGTCGCTCAAAAGAGCAGGTGTGGGTTATCTGTGAGACAGAGTTTGGCTTTGACTTATTTGAAATTGGGCTGGCCATCCCCAAAAGTTCCCAGATAGGAAAACCCGGTTCCGTTACAATATCTCTTGACAGAATAATAATCATAACATTATTTTGGGATTAATTTGATATCCCGTCTATGAACTACACTCTCATAGCGTACATACTTAAGACATACTTTCTATTCTTAGGTCTTACTGGATACTAGTACTATACAATTAAGAAAGCAATAACGTTGTATATTTTTTTTATTATTTACGATATGCGATGATGGTACCCTGTAGCGGTCGACAAATCAGCTCCGAAATGGATGTATGGCGTACTAGTCTGCGCCTGGTAAAACGTCGCTTTACGCGAAGTAGAGCTCTCGAAAGCGGTCTAATGACGTCGCAAAACACCTAAAACACGGAAAGGCGCTCAAAAGTCGCGCGCCTAATCCGTTATATAATAAAAATTGGTCTGTCCCGGACAGTTGGTGCGTGGATTTATAGGCCACTTTATCCGGAAGAGAAAAAAAAAGAGGAAAAACAGAGACAGCTGAGTGAGAAAAATCCACAGCAAAAACGACTTTTCCATAACATTGACCTGATACAAAAGATGATTTATTCGAGTTGGGGAAGGGATTGAGGTTAGGGTGTTAGGAGGAGAACTAGATCATCGTAAAGTGATTTTATTTACATTATAATGTGTTGTTGGCATTAAAAATGCCTCCTTTATAGACGTGATATATTTTTTTATGGATATGTAAAAAATGCCACATTTAAAGTACGCCTGGATAAACGAAAGCGCTTATTTTTATAATTCCTAATTATTAGTCCTTATTTCAAGAGACGAGACAATTGTGTTTAGCAATATGTTATTATAATAATACGATAAATTCTAGGTTGTTACAACAAAAATAAAATTTTGAATTATAACGGGCCAAAAAGATTTTTTAGCGGCGAGTCCACTTTCCAAATAAGTAGAAAGTAAGTTTCATTCATTAAAAAGCAACGTTTCTTACTTACAAGGGAACACCGGCGGGTGTCCCCCTCCGATTTCGATGAAACTTAACAGATCGAAAGAGTACCTTAAAATAAGAGACACGTATTTTTTTATCGGCGTATCCGCACGATTTTGTGGTACAGCCCCTCCAAAGTTTTTCAATTTTGCAAATATTTCCTAAATTATAACAGATATTAAATTTTCTTTTAACATAATTTGCAGCATATTGCATGGCCCTAAGGGTGGCGTCGTCCGTATTGGCAAAAAGTTAATAACGGGGGACGGGGTACCCCGTACCCCCCATTTTTTTTTACATTTTATCTTCTCCTTATTCATCAAAAGAAGGCCGATTTTACATAGAATACAATGATGTATAACAAGTTTAGAAAATTAATAATTGTAAAATAGAAAAATAAATATAAAGCTTCAAAATTAATAAACTTGTCTATTGATATAAATCAAATGAACTATAACAGAAATAAGTTTTTATCCTTAACATAATTTCCAGCATAATACATGGTCTCAAGGTAGATATCCTCATAAAAAGCTAATAACGGGGACGGGTACCCCATACCCCCGCATTTTTTAATAATAAGTTTATTCATTATTCATCAAAAAAAGATCGCTTTTACATAGAAAACGGTGATGTATAATAAATTTAGAAAATCAATAATAGTAATAATAACTCAAAATAAATATATGTACGTGTCTATTGTGATGAATTTGATATGCACTTATCTACGCATACGTGAGTTTAATTAATTATTCAGTCACTTCAGATATAATTTATAATTTGCATTATAAATTTAACGCGATAAGGGATCTGGTGATTAATCATATTATTATATAGATAAAAACTTCAGCAATTAGTGTCAAAAGACAAAACTTTGAACATTTTAAATATACCCAAAAAAAACGACAGCGATGGTACAACCTCTAGATGTATATGGTTTTAGACTGTGGAAAAAAATTGTTAGAACTTTTTCGGATATAGTGATTCTTATGAACTACGACATAGATTTACATCAGAGAAATAATATTAGTAAGTTGCAATCCCTAACCCATAATCAGTTTTCTTCCCCAAGATTTTTCGACGTATTCCCTTTAAAAATCCTGTAGAGTTTTGTTTTAACAAAGATGCGCAGTCTACACCCTTGTGTAGTATTTGCTATAAACCAGCTATTGTGCGGTGTTCATGGTGCAAACAAAATTTGTGTTTTAAACACTTTTACACAGACTATCACTACTGTAATACTTACATAGCTTAATTACTGTATGTATATTAATCTTGTTCGCTATTGCAATACATATATACCAATAATCGCATTACACTATGTCATGTATTTAAACATTTATAAGCATTATAATGTTTTTCTAATTCTGTTCTATTGTTTCCGAAATGTTATAATCGTTACAATCACATTAGTTATATTTACGCTCCATTGAATACTTACATTGTAAAAACTTGAAATAAATTAAAAAATATATATGTATGTATTATTTAATCCTTCGTCCTGTGTAGCAAATTTGTTCATATATACGCACTAAAGGATTATGGTATTCTAAGAATGAATAACATTTTATTAAGGAAATATCTAAAACGCAGTCACTAACTGCAATTGATAAAACGATTTATATTGCTACCACCGACAAAAGTTTCGTATAGTATATAGTATAAGTTAGTAGGCATAGAAAGGTTTGACCATAGCTTGCCGAGTAGATACAATTCTAAATTAAGAAATATTTAAGTAAGCAGAGCAGGGGAGTAACGATAACAAATAATTGTTGTTAATGTACTATACTATTATTATTACAATTATTTTTATTATTAATCCTCCAAATTTATTACCATTGTTTTCTATGTAAAAGCGATCTTTTTTTGATGAATAATGAATAAACTTATTATTAAAAAAATGCGGAAGTATGGGGTACCCCGTCCCCCTTTATTAGCTTTTTATGAAGATATCTACCCTGAGACCATGTATTATGCTGGAAATTATGTTAAGGATAAAAACTTATTTCTGTTATAGTTCATTTGATTTATATCAATAGACAAGTTTATTAATTTTGAAGCTTTATTATTATTTTTCTATTTTTACAATTATTAATTTTCTAAACTTGTTATACATCATCGTATTCTATGTAAAATCGGCCTTCTTTTGATGAATAAGAAAAAGAAAAAATGTAAAAAAATGGGGGGTACGGGGTACCCGTCCCCGTTATTAACTTTTTGCGAATACGGACGACGCCACCCTTAGGGCCATGCAATATGCTGCAAATTATGTTAAGAAGAAAATTTAATATCTGTTATAATTTAGGAATATTTGCAAAATTGAAAAATCGTCCAAACTTGGAGGGGGCTGTACCCACAAATCGTGCGGATACGCCGATAAAAAACATACGTGTCTCTTATTTTAAGGTACTCTTTCGATCTGTTAAGTTTCATCGAAATCGGAGGGGGACACCCGCCGGTGTTCCCTTGTTAGTGTTTAATTAATAGATTTAAATTTCAATTTTATCTTCATCAAAAGTGCGATATCCCGTAATCTGACCTTGAATGCTTTTGGGGAATGTAATTTTGCTACTAAATAATTACCAACTTTTACAGCTCTCATACTCTCGGTAACATTTTTCTTATGTGTCGTCTTTATTAAAATCTCTACTCTCTTCTTGTAGATCTAAGTCTTTAGAGTTAGAGTAATCACTTACAAATCTTCAAATCTTCACAAGAGCTATTTTCATCAGTGCCCTCGGCTTTTTTGTATTTTCTTTATTTTTCTTTCTGATTTTATTATTTTATGTGTATTAACCGTAAAATGGTTTTACTTTTAAATGCAAAATACAATAAAACTTAATAATCATCAAGCAAGGCCATTTACAATTTGATATGTTCTTTGGGGTTATATCAAAGACAAGGTTTACCAACAAAACTTTGGCAATACGGTTGATCTCCGTGCAGCTGTACTTTAAAACATTTAGAAGGATTCCACAGGCTGTATTAAGTCGCGATGTAGCATCGACTGTCAAACGGTGCTATCTGTGTCGTGAGACTGAAGGCGGTTTAATTGAGCACATGTTGTAAGTGCTTACGTTGTTACTGTATTAGTTTACTGGTTTTTCTTGTTATTGTTCTTAAAATACCTTTTCTTATTTTTTCTTTAGTTATGTTATATTGTTACTCTGTCTGTTGATTTTTTACAACATTTATTCATTTATTTCGCAGCTACTGTGCAAATAGAAAACAAGTTTTTCACTTGTAACTTTGTTATTTTTGGAAACAACAGCCTTAAGGCTTACGTCACAGAAAAGAGAAACATTGTATCTACCTAAAGATGCCCTTTTGGCCTTTGATGTGTATTTAAAGAAATGAAATTTTCCGTTTTCGGTCATCTTTCCCAGAGGCGGAACTTTGTGTGAATTGGTTCTTGGTACTATCCTGGTGAATAGGCCCCTTCACTTCTCTTAATAACAAACAAACACATCATAAAATATTCAGGTGTTCACAATTACAATTTTTTTCTCACCGCACTTTTTCTCAGCCAAAAGAAGTAATTAATTATTATTTATTATTATACATATTATATATTATTTATATTATATTTTAAATGTCTATTACTTGTGTTTTCTTCATTTTCAATCAATTTCTTTGTTAAATAGTTTTTTTTTTAAATTAATTCTAACTTAGAAAACGATCTTTCCGCACTTGCTGCTGTTACAGAAAGAGTCAGAGAAATAACAAGAGTACTAACTACTCCCGGAAAACATTATTTTCAACAATTAATAATTTTGCCAAAAATCGCAGTTGAAACGGAATGTAGTTAGTAATAAACACAGGCACGGAAAAATAGAAGCTGAGAAGGAAATGCAGACAAAATATCCTTAATCAAAATTTTTGATGGTTTTTGATAAAATTCGAATTTTTCTACGACATTCTTCATACTGTTAAATATATTTTCTATTTTATTTACTATAATATCCAAAGCAGAATAATAATCATCAATCTTGGGATGATGTTCAGCATCTGCCAGCCTCTCATCCTCACACAATTCGTCATAGAATTTTTTTTCTTTTTCTTCAATGTATTCAGAGAGAAATGATGTATTAACTTGTGAAACTCCATTAGAATTTTCAGGAATTGATATTTAAAGTCCGTTGAAATGAAGAACTTATATTTTTCCATTGATTTTCGTAAAAAAAATGCTTGATTTCCATTCCTTCAGTGTTTTTAGTAAATAAGACTATTTTTTGTCAAACCTTTTAATACATCCATATATCTGTATTTCACTGTAACTATCGATTCATATCTAGACGATCATCGTGTAAAAAATGATGAAATGTGGTAGTTCTTTTAGAATATTTTACCTCTTCAGGCTATGACCAAAAAAAAGTATAGAGTGTTCTGACAAAATCGTAGTAGTTCTGCTATTTCTGCACATTTTTAACATAGTTGGTGGTTTGCAATAAGCCAACATGTTTTGATAATTTCTTTTTCTTCTCATACAGTTGCTGTTTTTCTTTTTTTATATCTTGGTTTAGATGACAACTTAAAAATCATTCACGTACACGCAGTGAATTTTCACTGTCAAAAATAAAACAATATCACTTTTTGCATAATTTATTTACTGCCGGAAACGGAATTAAAGTTAACCGAAAACCGAACTGTCAACGAAAACGAACTAAAATTTACAGCAATACAAGAAGTACAATATCTCCCAAATAACGTCTGATGCACGTATCTGGTTGTTTAGTTTTATTCATTTTGGTGTTAACATATACGGCCATCTTTGAAAGGCGTTATATGAGAAGAAAATATTTTGTAGTACAGTTTTGCCTATTATGTAACCATTAAAACAAACAACACACAAGTTTTTTTACTGTAAATTGTTGGTAAAAGCTGCAAATTAGCAATATGTATGGTGGTAGGGGATGATAACATGATACCTTTAGAGAGATTAGGCAAAGATCGTGGAGAGAGACAGCGCCATCTGCGTTCGACTATCGTCTAGGAATGCGACACTAATATATATATTGTCATGGTATTTCCACGCGGCCAAGGATTTAGAAACTAAGATTATAAGTAGCCTTTTGACCTGGTTATGTGTCAAAATTAATATTGACAATTCATGTTCACTAATTTCTATCGTAAGTGAACTCACTCTATAATAATTTGTTGATAGTTTTGTTTTTGAGAATTATGATGTAAATTTGTCATGTGCAGATGTCAGAATGTAAAAAAAATGTTGAATAAATATTGACTATCCGGGCAAAGATTTGTATTACTGGGGATAATATAACATTATTATTGGCGCCCAATGTGGGCAAACTTACTAGCTAATGAAAATGGACCAGACGAATATGTCGTTAAAGAAAGTTTTCGTCCAAATGTATGATGCAGATAAACGGAGAGAGAGAAGCAATAGCTCAGTTAATAGTGGAGTGAGGCAAATGAGAGAAGATTAAATCAAGTTTTGACCTAAGGGAATCATATCCAATGATAAAAGCAAAGATGAAATTGCAATAAGAGAACCGAACACTAGAGAAGAACAATTCGAAAGAAGCATAGATTGCACAGGAAAAAGGAAGCTTTTAAGAAAATGGCGCCTGACAGGGAAAATGATGAAGAGGCAAATACTAATAGTAAAAAGCGATTATTATTATGGAAAGATTTGACATTGAAATTGACTTATGAAATTTTAAAACAGAATGGTATCGATTGAACAGTGAAAATGTGTTAAATAAGGTAGGAGTAAAAGAGTTGGGTGCAGAAAACTTAAAGGAAGAGGATGATGACAATGAACAAATTTTAATGAACCTGTTTGAAACGTAAAGAAATAACGATTGAAGTTAAAGAATATTATTTCAAACACCAATAAAAAACCAGAATGGATGTTATAAATTGGAAAAGAGAAAGAAATGGATGGTAATGAGGTTTTTTTTTTTTGAAAGAAGGTAGATAGTTCATAATTTAAAGTTAATTACGTCGACATTGTTCACTTACGAATTGGGGAAGAAAAAATAAAATTTCAAAATTTTATTAAGAAAATTTGTTAAATTTTTATTTTGGGGGATAAATGTCATGGTATTTCCACGCAACCAAGGATTTAGAAAGTAAGATTATAAGTAGCCTTTTGACCTGGTTATGTGTCAAAATTAATATTGACAATTTAATGTTCACAATTTTTCGTACCTAGTAAGTGAACTCCCTATAATATTTTGTTGATAGTTTTGTTTTTGAGAATTATGATGTAAATTTGTCAATTGAGAGATGTCAGAATGTAAAAAGAAGTGTGAATAAAATATTGATTATCCGGGCAAAGATTTGTATTACTGGGGATAATATAACAATATATACGCATTTCCGTTATTATATTAAGAGTAGTATATAGATATTATTTAAAAGTATTAAAGTATTTTAGTTTAGAAACAGTGTTTGACTTACATATGTCTAGTGATGACGAGTGAGTGTGGGTCCCGATGCACCGTACCGGTTGCACCGGCGGAAGTTCCACCCCTGATTTTTCTAAATAACAGCACTAGACAAGAAATAAGAATTTTACGATTTTAATTTTTTTTCTTAATAGCTCAAAAACTATTCATGATATTTTGAATTTCTCAACACAATTTTGTCGCTCACATAATTGCGCAACTTTTCTCCAATTTAACCACCTTTCTATTTTTTTACCGTTCACGAAATCCCTGTGCATGCGCGGCCCATTCGATCAAATAAGCACAACATATGACGTTCCGTGCTTATTGTCAACACTCTGTATATAAATAGCTTTACCAATCGAAAGAACTGTATATGGGGGGCACCCTCGACAGACGGCTGACATTCAAGACTCATGTCTTAAACATCAAAAGAAAATATCTTAACGCAAAACAACTTTTATACCCCCTGATACGCAAGGGAAGCGCTATCGACCTGAGGTCCAAAACTTTGCTTTATAAATCTGTCTTAAGACCGCAGCTCTCGTACGGGGCGCTGACATGGGCTACCGTAGCCAAGTCAAATGTGGGACTCCTCGAGTCACTCCAGAGCCTCACGTTAAGATCGATTGCCGGTGTCTCGTGGTTCGTCCGTAACGAGCAGCTACCCAGGACCTCGGGATTAAGCTAGAGGATTTCCTGAGGAGGATGGCGGTCGGCACTTGGTCGTGTGCCTGGACCTCGAATAACCAGTTGGTTAGTTCATTAGTGGAGCCGCAGGACCGCCTTCCTCCCAGGATCGGGGTTCGCCGTCTGGCTGGGGTGTTGGCCCTCCCGGTTCGCTAGCTGCAGTTTTTCTTTGAAGTCCTTTTTCATTTTTCATTTTTCTTTTTGTTAACAGATCACGTGATCTACAGACTTTGATCTGTGCTTGTCTTTGTGTGCAGCCGCCATGTGTTGTATAAGATCGGATGGAGCGGTGTAAACCGTATTATGTGTGTGTTACATGTTAAGCTAGGGATTACAAGGAACGCCGACGACACGGAAACTGACCGCAACCGACAGTCGTTCAAATCTGCTCAATAAATTTAAATAGCCTCAAGAGTCTGTTAGTCGCAGCGGACGATCGATCGACGAAATTTGTCGGTTTTCGCTGTCGGTCGCTATCGGTCCGATGTAATTTGGACGGAGCGGAAACGAGCAATAAACCACCTGCGTTATAAATAAAAAACATAAACACAGTGTTTCGTAGGCATTGAAAAGTAAACCACGTATCTTGCAAGTACAATTTTATAGGAGAGTGAGTAAAAATTTAGCAATACAGAAGAAGAAAAATTTATTGATTTAGTGAAACAGTATCCTGTGTTATACGATACAAAACACAAAAGTTATAAAGATTGTATCGCTAAAAATAATGCATGGAAAAAATTTTCTGCAGAACTTGAAAAAAATGGTAAGAACTTCGTATTTATTTTTTGATTTATAAGGGTGTAGCAGCCAATCTCCGTGCCAGACGGACGCGTCTCGATTAATCTTTATAGAATTTAACGGTTATTCAATTAAATAAATTTCTTTATATGAAATAGTGTTAGTGCAAGAAGTGCATGTTCTTTGTTGTGTATTGTGTTTCGATACCGGAAAAACGATCTATTGAAGGTATTTATATCGCAATATTTTTTCCCGCATGTAGTTGGAATAGGAACGAGAATTGTAATCCTGTGTTTATAGATCTCTGCTTTAGTTCCTACTTATAATTTTAAATATTTACATATTTCTGTCCTACAGTATTTCAATGGCCTCCATTACCCTGGTTTGCCCATGCATTTCCTCGCCGTGGCTCTTCTTGTGCGTTGATGATTAGTCAGCGTGATAGGCCCCTCGCTGTGAAGCATTGTAACCCTGTCTTTGTTGTTTTTTCTTCTCCTTTTCCTGTACTAATTTTCAATTTCTAAATATGGCTACAACCAGGTCTCAAAAACTCAAGGTAACAACGAAATCAGCGAACTCTAACGCCAGTAATAAGAATCTAAACAGTAGTTATATAACCGTGGTGAGTAAAGATCGGGAATGCGGAGGATGTGAACGGGATATAGTGGGAGATCTGCGTAATTAAGTTGGCAAAGATCGAGTATGACTACATACAATTGTGGAGAAAGAGATGAGTTAAACGCGCAGCTTGCGTATGCGCATGCAGATTCTCATGGAAGAAGGCACCAGACACGACAATTAGGATAGGCGGATTGTTCGTCACAGACTGAGAATAAGATTCTGATGAGAGAAACCCATGGCAATGGGGAACATTATGACCTTAGGGGCACAAGCATGGCTCTCGCCCCTTTTGATCCTGACAAAGAGATTGTTGACGAGGTTTTAAAACCGAGAATTTTGATTCTGGGTGACAGTCATGCGAGACATATGTCTACTACTCTATCTAGTATGGTGGGAGGCAGATACTCCGTGACGGGTATAGTGAAACCGAATGCTGTCTTCGCTGATGTGACCCATGATACATTGAACCTCACGAAGGACTTTGGTATACGCGACTACGTGATTGTGATGGCAGGTGCCAACGACCTATTGAAACATAATTCGGATGGTTCATCGTTTAAATTTATGGACTCATTACTGAAAACAAACTTGATAGTGTTATCGGTACCGTATTGGAATGGTCAATATCTATATAATAAAGGGTGTATAAGTATAATTGTATGGTGCATCGCCATATCATGGAGAGAAAAAGTTGTCAATCCGTAAAATATATTGAAATTAATTCTATTCTTAACGATCGTGATATGACGAGGCACGGTCTACACATGCTTGTTAAAGGTAAACGTAAAATACTTAATCACTTAACTCAAGCTATATTTAACCTTGATTAGTGTAGTGCTACTAGAAATCCTTACGTAAACCACGTCTCTCTAGTGAAATTTTTCTTCACAGGCACGATGTCATAAGTCAGACATAATAAAACCAGGAGTTTTTCACTTAAACATTTGTAGTCTCCGCTCCAAAGTCTCTTATCTGGAAACCTTGATACTAGAATTATTGTCGCCTACTGTTGTATGTTTGACTGAGCACTGGCTTACGAGCGATGAGATACTAGCCCATCCCATTCAAAATTATAATTTAGTCGATTGTTTTTGTAGGAATGGCTCGAAAGGTGGTGGTGCGGCTGTTTATGTCGAACGTTCGGCTGATGCTTATCCGCATCACCCTAATGTAAAATCCATAGAGAAGGAATTCGAATTTGCATGTATTAGGATACGGATTAGAGACACGTGGTTGGTCATTGGTGGTGTGTGTCTATAGACCACCCTCGGGCAATATTAGTACATTCTTTGAGAGCCTACTTGCTTTGTTGGACGAGATTAGTGCTTCTGACGATGCAGTAATTATTGCTGGTGACTTTAATATTAATTTAAACGAAAACTCCGTTAATGCCCGACAATTACTAGATATTATGTCCTGCTTCAATCTGGTTCCTTATGTTCACGACGTGACCCGTGTTACGACGTTATCAAGCACATTAATTGATAATATATTTACGAGTAATAGACCCAGTGTTTATTCAGGGTTGGTTGGACAACCGCTAGTGTCCGATCACAAATATCAATGCTTATACATAAGGATGTCAGAAAGCAATGTACCTCGATTCTTTTACAGACGTGTTTTCACAAACGAAAAATATTATAAACTTTCAGCGCGCTATTGACTCCGAGGATTGGTCGAATATTTACTGCTATGATGATATTGACACAAAGTTTCACACCTTTTATCGTACTTTCCTCTTTCATTTTAATAATTGCTTTCCTCCTGTAAAATATTTAATACGAGAAAATAAATCATCACCTTGGTACAATGATACCCTAAGCGGACGGCTGCAGAGCTGCGAGATTTGTCGAATATCTCTAAGAATACGGACGATAGAAATATCCTTGACATATAAGCTAAAACGAGAGCGGTATAAGACCATGTTAGTAACTGCAAAAGAGATTTTAAAAAAACCTAATTACGACTCCAAAAATAAGTCCAAAAACGTCATGAATATAATCAAAAGTAACACCCAGGGATCAAATGAGAAATAAAAAAAATTGAGGTATATGATAATGACGGTAACTTGACTGCTGAACCTGAAAGTATAGTAACTTATTAAAGAACAATTTACTATCTACACCCACAAATGCAAAATTGACAGGAACTAAAACTCTCAATATGAACAGTAGTATGTACTTATTTCCAACAGATGAACAAGAAACAAAAATTTATTTAAAGAAATCTCAGTAAAGAGTTCAGCGGGCATTGATGAGATCCTTGTTTTATTTTTAAAATGCACTGCGCAGCATATCTGGCCATTGGTTACCTATAAATCAGTGTATGCGGGACGGTATTTTTCTGATGATTTGAAAATATCTAAAATCATTCCGGTACTCAAAAAGGGTAGCTCAACTAACATCAAAAACTATCCGCTCAATAAGCCTGCCATGTGCATTTACTAAAATTTTTGAGAAAATTATAAATAATCGATTGTCCTCTTATTTGACACAACACAAATATTAAGTGTTACGCAATTGGATTGGTTAATGGCAGCTCCACTTGTGACGCAGTTCTTAATGTGCTTGATACGGTGTAAATGGGCTTGATCGGAGGAGTGTGTGTGGCGTTGTTTTTGACCTTAGCAAGGCTTTTGATACTTCGGACCACCACATTTTGCGGAAAACCTGCTGGAGATTGTGTACGTGGGGTGCTTACAAACTTGTTAAATCGTATTTAACAAATCGGCAAATCCTTGTTAGCATATCGGGTGAACGGGACATATATCACGGCCATTTTGTTCTCAATGTTGGATGTATCATGTGGAGTACCTCAAGGTCAGTCTGGGTCCATACTCTTTAATATTTATGTTAATGACTTGTCTCAATATCTCCGATAAGTGTTGATTGTCGCAATATGCTGACGACACGAGTTCGCGTTGTGGCTGGGTCTACATATGATGTAGTAACTCAGCAAATAATGCAATCAACTGTTATGGTAAGCGTGGTGTGATGATCATGGACTTACCTAAACAAAGATAAAACTGAATTGATTCATTTTAAAAATGGCAAAGACCGTGGTCCTACAGTTTATACATAAAATAATGGCAAGCTATACGAAAGTTCTACTGTAAATTCTTGGTATCCTCGTAGATAGACTGATAAGTGGAATCCCATTGTGTGGCCCTAAATGCTCGGCTATGCTCGCAGGATTCGCGGTCTGCAATCTTCGACGCTACTGTGACATTAATGTTCTTAGTCATTCTATTGATGCCTACGTCGAGTCCCATCTGCGTACTGCATCGTCTTTTGGGATGCTCTCGCAGCGAACAAATTATTTGTATCGCAGAAACGGATTTTGCGATATATGGTAGGAGCTGGATTGCGGAGTCTTGTCGTGATATTTTAAGAATTGCGAATATACACTCTTCCATCTTGTATATATACGAGTTGTTAACGTTTTAACAAAAAACATGAAAATAGTTTTAGGAAAAATAAGGAAACTACTGCACTATGAGTACAAGGTCACAGCAGGACCCGAGCGTGCTATGCACAACACAAAATTGTTTGAAAATAGCCCCTATTACATGGCAGTGAAATGTTATAATAAATTGCCTAGGCCCTTGAAAGATGTTACTTCTCTGGGATTGTTTCGGAAGGCATTGGCTGATCATTTGCTGAATCATATTTTTTATAGTATCGAGGAATTCCTTAGTAACTAGGCTATTCTTTGTCTCTTTGTCTGTTCCGTTTATTATGATATACATGTTTTTGCATCTCAATTTTTAGATGTGTTCTCGTACATTAATCTGTATTGTATGTGATGAAATGTCTATGTTTCGGACGATGACAATAAACTCTTATTATTATTATTATTATTATTATTATTATTATTATTATAATATCACTCAGTTCTATTCACTATTCTATTTTGCCATGAAATGGATCCCAAATGCTGCAAAAGCTGATCTTTTGTTAGTAGTTCTTGCTAAGGACATAATATTTTCATGAAGAATATTAGGATTTCTATCTGGTATTTCCCGAGGATACGGAATGTTCGAATCTCTTAACATATTAATAAGGAATACACGCCGAAATTATTAAAACATCTTACTGTTTCGGTGTTTTATCTCCAAATGGGTGTATAAAATACCCGAATATTGGCTTAATATCCGAATGCGTTGTCTGAGGTACGTCTTGCTCACAATGTCGATAATGTATAGATTGCTTTTGCTTCATCCTCTTTCGCTTGGGCCTCAGGATATGGTTTCATAACTGTTGTTGTTAAAGCAAATGCTTCATGTCCTAATATTACAAAAAGTTGCAGTAAATTAGTACCAACTAAAGCTTGAGGAGAATGCAAATTAAATCGATTAAATGAAATAAAAAAAGGTAGAATTGAAAGAACAGCATTACTAAAAGAAATTTTGGAAAAGTCGCATCCTAAGGAAAAACCTGTACTTTCCATTGGTTCTTCAAAAGCATTGGCTGCAACAGTATCAAAATTTAAACCAAACTACAAGCTCGGGCGAAATTGGAAGTAGTAGGATAGTAAATGCCTGGAGATGGAAAACATTGCCTACAACGAAATTGACCCTAATGTGGAACCAGAGAATTTAGCTTCAGCCTGCTTCGTCAGCAGATTCGTATAGACCTTCAGAAACGCACATAGACCGACAGTATGCAACTATTGTTTCCTTGGCGGTATTTGTCTGATCAATAATCAATAATAATGTACTTAATCTAATGTATTTGTACGTGCAATATTGTCTAAATAAACTTACCTCAATGTTATACATAATTTTTCTTCTTTCTCATTCCTTGGAATCTCTAGCTTTACTGGTTGTGTACGGCAAATATATATTGTGACATACGGCTTTTGCCAGTCTTAAACAACTTTGTATTACGTGTTGTGCAGTTTTGTGACGTTTTGAGACACTTTGAAAAAAGAGAAAGAAAAAATAATAAAAAAAAAAAAAAGACCCACTCAAACGAACAACAATGCCATTCAAAACCAAGGAGATAACAAGACAAAAAAATAAACAAGAAAAAACAGAAATGCCAATATAAAAAAAGGAGGAAAAAAACATTAAATGACAAGCATACATAAATTATAAGGGCCAAAAAAAAAAGAAAAAAAAAAGGAAGGATAGTATACAAACATATCAAGGAGCTCACCAACATCCTATATCAAAACAAGAGGACGAGCAAGAAGAGGACACCGTTCCGGACCCAGAACACACTTTCATTTTAATTTTTCTAGGATGACGATAATCCTGCTACGCTGGTTCCCCTCAAGGGGGAATAAAAGCTACGAGAAAGGGGCTGTTTAAGATTCCCCACACCCCAAAGTTTCCGGCGGTGTGTCTGCCGCCGACACGGAGGACAAAGGGATTCACAGCTAATTTAGTTAATCACAATGCAACAGTGAAGACCTAAGAAGAGCTGTATAAACGGTGTATGTTCGCCATTGAAACTTTTTCTGTATCTCTCACCGCTTAAAAGTTATTTTGGATAAACGAAATTTTAGTCGAATTTCAAGGGGGTTTTACACCCCCTAAAGTTGAAATCCCGCAGCAACAGAAAGTCTTCTTGAGTAACACTCAATGGGGTCTATAAACTGGCGAAGTTTCATTGGAATCCGCCGATTTACAGTTCGCGAGGTTCCCTTGTAAGTCTCATGGTAAATTCAATTCGCTGCTTCTCGTTGCCGACGAATATTCGCCAATTTCATCCCAATAATAATCGCGTACGATAAAATAACCGAATAATCAGGTCGCAAGGAAAAAGAATTAAAGAGATTCATAAATATACAACTGCTAAATAATAAGGTGGCCCTGTATTAACGGCGAACACAGAAGGAATACAATAATGGAAATCTCGCATCATCCTCTCCCGTTGGGACTCTTTTCGTCCGGGTGGGTCATTATATCTCTCTCCTTACCCCCATTCCTCTCGTCGATCTGACAACACAACAAGTACTTATTTAACTAATTTAAATCCTTTTTAGCGGGCCGAATAATTGACGAGACGTATTATGCTTTGATCTTTAAATCTGTATTTAATCGCATGACGTGAATCTTTTCGATAATGACCGGGTTTCTATTCGGGGAAAATTAGCTGTATCATTTTTTCGTTCTATGCATAGTAAGCATCGTCCGCTCTGCTACGGTTATACATTAGTAGGTATCTAAGTATAAGTATCCCTTGTCATTGATGTAGCGCAAGTTTATTCTGGTTGAGTTATTCTTATAGTTGGCGACGGTTGTGTTATCCATTTTATCCTTGTTATGATATCGTCAGTCTAATTGTCAAGTGGTTTAACGGCAAATTTTGAATGGAGACATGAAACGGCTTACTCTGTTGATTTTTCTTTCTAAAAAAGTTTCAATGCCGAACTTCCACCTTTTAATCAATGCCTATAAAGGCTGGTATACAACGTGTGTATAAATTGTCGCAAAAGCTACACGTAGCGACATACTTCCTCGTTCTGAATCGAAAATCTAAATGGTAAAATATGGTACTATGCTTCATGCGTCTTCAGAGCCACTTGAAAGTAACATAACTTTGGCAACACTGTAGTCGCATACTACCGTAATGGTAGTTACAATACTTGTCAACATTGATAGACCAGAATTACAAATGACAAATTGGACAACACAAATGATACATAAGGAAAAGCAATAAGAAAGCTTTATTAAAACAGAATTAGCAGTTTGATTTTTCGAACGCATTTCTTGTAATAAATTAGCGATACTATTACCTACGCCATAGTTCAAATTGATATCCGTCTGTTTTGTAACACATTTGCAATCTACGAGGTATTGTCTGTATTACTTGTTCAAGCCTTCCGGTGTAATTTCTAACTGCCGCGTTTAATTCGTCCTATAACTTCGTCAGCGTCTGTGGAGGTGCGCTAACGTTCGCCTTTAGAAACCCCAAACAAAAAGTCTAAAGGTTAAGGTCGGAGACTTGCAGGCCATAGATAGACCACCGCACACAATCCACCTGTTAGGAATGTTCATCCAACCACTCTCTCACATTACGAGGAAAATGTGCCGAAGCTCCATCATTCATGAAAACATGTAGCGTATATTCAAGGCATCTCGTCATAACTTGTCTAATACATTTAATACCCGTTGGCAACAAGTCGATTTGGCAGATAGATGGCCCAACGACACAGTGTATTATTTACCCAGCCAAACATTAACTGAAAACTTTCTTTGGGTGACCGTATTCCCGAAACGCATGAGGATTTTCATCCGCCCAATGGTGAAAATTATGGGTATTGAGTACACATCTCTGGTAAAGATAGACTCGTCGGTCCAAAGAACACCTCTTAAAAAGTCGCCATCTTCTTGAATCCTATTTAAGATACGTAGAAAAGTTTAAACGGTGTATGTTATCGTTTTCATAGAGCGGCTGCACCTTAGTTATATGGTATGGATAAGAGGTTCTCACGTAGAACCAAATGAACGGTCTTATTACTGCGTATTGAAATGTGGACGCCAACTGTCGAGTACTGACGCAGGGATCTTCATGTACTAAGTCTAGAATTTCCTCTTCCAGTTGTAATGTACGCCGTTGTCTAGGTCGACCAGCATTGGCATTTCTTTTCTTAAACGAACCAGTTTCACGTAGACGTTGGTCCAGCCGTCGAAATACGTTTCCAGTAGATGTCTCCGGTTTGAAAGACGTACGCGATATTCCGTTCTGCCATGTAGCATTTCCACTACAAAAACCGTATACATATACATATCGGCATATTCATTAAATGTAAAAACCATGTAAATAAACAAAACAATAATACGAGAACGATAAAAACAGAAACAGAAAAACTAATCAAGAGATACGAGTAATCACGAAAAGAGCAGAGCTTGCATAAAATTGAACACTTCAGATAATGTCAAAATTTGACAGTAATGGTTTTGATTGAAATCAAATTAGAATACAAAGTCATTGTCCTACCAATGTTGCCAAATGTGTTTTTCATGAGAGGATGCTTATGAAGAAATGTTGAAACCAGGCTCTAAAATAAAGAGAAACTGTTTACGAAAAACAGGATAAGAAATCGTCTAAATTCAAAATTGCAGCTATCTATACCGACAAATAACGAACACAAACGCTTATTAAGGAACTAAAAAACCGAACTTCAAGAACCTCGTGAAGACTTATGAAGCATAGTACAATATTTTACCATTGACATTTTCGATTCAGAAACGAACGAAGTATGTCGCTACGTGTAGCTTTTGCGACAATTTATACACACGTTGTATACAGTATACATTTACAAAGTGTTAGAATAAGCAAGAAAGGATTAAATCCAAGTCGTATGGGTTATATAATATTAATTTGGATTTGATTCATTTGTGTGGTTCATTCAATATTATTGCTACAAAATTACTTTCCCACAGCTCTGGAAGAAAGCGTTAGTAATACCCATGCAAAAAATAAATAATCCTCAGAGCTATTTAGATTTCAGGCCTCTTAGTCTTTTACCTACTTTATCTAAACTTTTAGAAAAAAAAATCAATCGACAGGTGTCCCATTTTCGACACTTTAATAGGGTATCTTCGTAATTGTTAGTGCTATCAAAAGAGTAATGTAGGTGTAAAGTGCTCTTTTTGAATCAAACTTAAAAAGGGTAAAATCAAAATTTGAAAATTTTCACTCGCTTAATTGTAAATTTGAAAATTACCCTATATGTTCTTAGTTAACCCCTTCAAGCTTGGTGGTATCAGCAGCTAATCGGTAGATCGCTGGTAGCGTCATCTCGTGGAAGAAAAATAGACACAGGTATCCTTGGCTGTAGTGTCCTGTAATTGCAATTCTGTCATTGCATTGCAACGGTTGGAAGAGTAGTTTTTAAAAATGTTTTATCGAAGTTTATTTTGACATTTTCTAAGAAAATGAACGGCAAGTGTTGATTATCAATAACTGGTGTCTATTTTTGATTTCTTGTATGATATAAGTGTTATTTATTTTGCAATAGTAGTTTTTTTTTGTAAAAAAAAACGGCGGTTTCGTGTGACACCACCATCATCACAACGTGATGACTAATGAAAAAATAAAATAAAAACTGTTATTTCAGAAAAAAAAAATTGAGTTATTTAGACTTAGAAGCGATGAGTTATGAGGACTACAAAAACTTAATCATTGAGGAAATTCCATCTGAAAATGTTTCAGAAGCAAGTGAGGATGAGGGGGAAGAAAATGAAAACGATTTCGCTCAAAACATGACCACTTCAGCAGTTAACGATGGTGGTGGATCCACCGCAATGATAATGGGAGCAGAAGATGAAAATTTTGCACATGGTAGCAGTGATGAATTTAGTGATGAAGAGCTGATACCTCTTTCAGAGGTGCAAGTCGAAGCAAATAAACATAAATTTCTTTGGATGAGGCAAAGTGGGAAATTTCGTAGCACCAAGGGATTTCAACATGGATTCTGGCCACAAAATATTCCTAAAAATGCCGACCTACCTGTAGATACATTTTTATGCATATTTCCTGAAACACTATTTCAAGAAATCCAATACCAAACAAACCTCTATGCAACTCAGTCTAGTGCCAATACAGGGTAACCTTTTATACCAACAAATTCTGAATAGATCAAGATATTTTTTGCGATAAATATTATGATGGGTATGGTAAAGCGATCACCAAGTAATCGCGATTATTGGTCTACTCAAATGGAATTTCGGGATAGCTATATTTCCAGTTTGATGCCTCGAACTCGATTTAATTAGCTCTTGGAAAATTTGCACTTGAATGATAATGCCCTGCAGCCCAATCGGAGGGATCCAAGGTATGATAAATTGTACAAGATTAGACGCTATTTGATTAAATTCGCCGAGACATTTTCGACTTTCTACGACTCATCCAAATCAATTTCCATTGACGAATCTATGATCCTCTTCCAAGAACGATCCTCTTTCCGTCAATACATACCAAAAGTTGTTTCAACAACAAAATGCCTTATTTAACACGGTCTCAGACGACGAATGTTATGTCAAATGAAACAAAAAATTTACCAAAAAATTTGAATAACAGTTATATCACAATGGTTAGTCACCATGAATTATTGGAGGACTCCGAGCACGATCTTGTTGGAAATCTGCGTGATAAGCTTACTACTGCGGAATCGATAAATTACAACACACAATTTGTGACCTTACAAAGAATTTAAATATACGTATTGAATTGTAAGTAAGTAATTTATTTCAAAGAAGTACGCAGTGCATAATAGAAAATGTCAAGATAAAAAGAAAAAAAAAACAATAGAGAGAAAATAAGAGATAAGGTTCGCCACCCTAGTTACTAATTACAATTTAAACTAAATTAACTTACTATTTTATTAAAAAACTCATGTAAACTATAATAAGGTGTGTTTAGTAACTTACGCTTTAATATAGTTTTAAAAGTATGGAGAGACAAAGACTTTAATTCAAGACAGAGATTATTATATATTGTAATACCCATACAGACTCGACTTTTAGAGGTTAAAGTTAGTCTGTGATTTGGCAGGTGTATCTCTGTGTTCCTTATATTATAATTGTGGGATGGGTTATTGGTCTGAAAAAGATCATGTTTATTCTTATGAACACATAGATATCTCCCGACTTAACGCCACTAGATTTCTTCTTGTGGGATTATCTTAAAAATTCTATTTACAAAGACCCAGTTACTACGAAAGAAGATATGTTTGACAGAGTTAGAAAAACTATCAATGTAAAATTAGATTCGGATTCAATTCAGCGTGCAACGCACGAACAGTTATTACGGAGGATAACTACATGGCTACATGCTTACAGCAAGGCGGTAGAACTTTTGAACAACTTTTGTAAACAAATTAATATATTTGAAGGTGGTACAAACGGGTACAAACGATGCTCTTTCGAATGACGTCGTCCGTTTTTGAATAACTTGTACTTGCTTGCTGAATTTTTTTTTTAACCCTTTCTATTTTTTTAACCTTTGAGGTACAAACGAAAACGAAGGTGGTACAAACGAGTACAAACGATGCTCTTTCGAATGACGTTGTCCATTTTTGAATAACTTGTACTTGCTTGCTGAATTTTTTTTTAATCCTTTCTATTTTTTTAACCTTTGAGGTACAAACGAAAACGAAGGTGGTACAAACGGGTACAAACGAAGTACAATCGAATCGTACTACGTTTATTTTTTTTTAACAAAGTTTCTTGCCAGGTTCACACCGGTTTCTATTTTTTTAACCTTTGAGTTACAAACGAAAACGAAGGTGGTACAAACGGGTACAAACGAAGTACAATCGAACCGTACTACGTTTATTTTTTTTTTAATAAAGTTGCTTGCCAGGTTCACACCGGTGTTTCTTGAATAAATATTTATAATTTTACTTATCTTGTTACTTATTTTGTGTAGATAATAAACAAGAGCAAGATACTGATGCCATCGTCTATGGTATTTATTTATTATAGGTGACAGTTATTGGTATTGTTCAATCATGGCCACCTAGAACCGACACTTATACTAGTAATGATTATGCTGCGACAGTTTTTCTGCAATATCTCCTAAACCATTCATTTCAGCTAAAAACGGTTTTTAACATTTATACGTATTTTTTTGACGGTTAATCGATTGGCGCGGAGAAATTTTGGAGTTGATATTTAAAAAACATGAGTTATCACAAATTGAAGGTCTTTTCTTTTGCCCCCTCTCTTCCTGCAGTCAGTTTAATGTTTCTTAATTTCTTTGTTGGAAATAGGTACCCCATTTGGTGGATATTATTTGCAATGAAGATAAAAAAATTACACTGTACCAACTGCAAGCAACTTAAAAGTTCGTGTACCACTGCATAATACAAAATTATTTAAAAAAGGCGAATATCAATTGTATAGCATAAAGATTATGTTAGATAAACTTGACCTAAAATTCAGAGTAGAATCCAAATTTGAAATAAAAATACTACCTTTCCATTTGAAATAACAAGGTTGGCAACTACTTCCGGTTTTAGGGAACATTACCGGAAGACGAAAATATTTTAGCTAAACTAAACTGCGCTCACTACAAAAATTTTTAGATCTCGCATTTATTTGCTTCTCCATAAACTTTTAATGGAAGCTCGTCGTGACACACACTGTATAGTCTTAGTTAAAAGAGATACAGAACAATATTTTATACAAAAGTTTCTTTATAATGATTGTTGAATAACACTGGTCAACAGTGAAATTGCTTCTTAGGTGAAAGTACCCAATCCCGAATGAATTCAACGTGCTGAACACGAATATCACATTGAAAAAAGTTGATTGGCTCACGTTCCAGAGATATTGACGTTTTGTCCATTGTATAGATGCTATTGCATAATGTAATGCAATTTAGTGAGAAATTACGAAATTTTGCGTCATATTGCATCACCCCTTCATGCAAGGAAGTTAATGCAGCATTTGCTGTAAGTTTCCATTGAGAGTGTTGCGAAATTGATTGCGCAATATCAAGCAATAGCTAATTATAGTTTATTTATAAATGGCCGACGTGACAATTACCTCGTGCAATGTCCGTTCATTCGCGCATATTTTTCGAAGCTCTAGCATACACAAGTGATTGCTATAGTGTAAAGTAACTAAACAGTAGCAATGCCTCGTAACTGTGTTAATAGTGCAAATAACTTCTGTTATATTTGCGGAGAAGTGACATTTGCTGCACAGAAAAAGAACATCAGTGCAACAGTTAAGAAAGCGTATCATTTGATTTTGGTTGCAAGATAGGCGACCAGGACAAAGACTGGGCCCCACACGTATGCTGCCGCACTTGTGCCGTAAATCTTTCACAGTGGCTTAATGGCAAAAGAAAGGCAATGCCATTTGCTGTGCCCATGATTGGAGGAGCCCACCAATCACGTTGACGACTGTTATTTCTGTATGGTACCACCAGCTTCTGGAGGCATCACCAAGAAGAGAAATGGACAGTTGAATACCCAACATACCATCTGCTCTGCGACCTGTCTCTCATGGCGAAGGACTCCCAATTCCAGAACCTCCTACAGATTTTTCTATCAGTTCAGACGATGAGGATGGCCATGCGTTGGCGAGTTCTCCTCAACGTGGCAGTAAGGATGATAACTTTTCGTGCTTTGACGAAACATCTGCACACAAATAAAATTACCCAGGATGAAATGAACGATCTTGTTCGCGATTTGGATCTGTCGAAAAGCAAAGCGGAGATACTGGCCTCAAGACTTCGACAGTGGAATCATCTGGAACAGAATGTCCGAGTGACTTCATTTCGCACTCGCCATCAGCTCTTCGAATCTTTCTTTAAGAAAGAAGAAAGCCTTGTGTTCTGCTGCGATATTGATGGTCCACTACAAGCTCTCGGTATTGCACATGATCCCCACGAATGGCGGCTGTTTATAGACGCTTCAAAACTGAGCCTAAAGGCGGTTTTGTTGAATAATGGGAACCAGCTTCCATCCATACCTATTGCACATGCGGTCTACATGAAGGAGACTTACGGCAATCTAAAGCAGCTACTGGAGACGATTAACTACAGCAAGTATGGCTGGCAGATATGTTCTGACCTGAAGGTAGTATCTCTGTTGATGGGTTTGCAGCAGGGATATACAAAGTACTGCTGTTTTCTTTGTCTGTGGGACAGCAGAGCAATCGATTTGCACTACATCAAGAAAGACTGGCCTCCGAGAGCATTTTTTAAGCCTGGAGAAACGAATGTACAGCACCCACCATTGGCACAGCCACACAAAATCATCATTCCTCCTTTACACATCAAGCTCGGTCTTGTCAAAAAACTTGGTAAAGCATGGATAAGAACGGACCAGCATTCAAGTACTTGCATGAAAAATTCCCTCGACTCAGTGAAGCCAAAATTAAAGAGGCATCTTTGTGGGGCCTCAAATTAGACAGCTCTTCCGAGACCCCAAGTTTGAGGAACTTCTTCAAGGTAAAGAAAAACAGGTTTGGGATGCATTCTATCAAGTGGCAGCAAACTTCCTGGGGAATGACAAGGCAGAAAATTACAAGTGTCTGGTTGAGGATATGTTGGCTTTGTTTCATGAATTCGGCTGCAATATGTCCTTAAAGATCCACTTTCTTGATTCCCACTTAGATTTCTTTCCTGATAACTGCGGGCAGGTCAGCGATGAGCACGGCGAACGCTTTCATCAGGACATTGCCACCATGGAGCAACGGTACCAAGGCAAATGGTCTACGTCAATGCTAGCTGACTATTGTTGGACAATCAGTAGAGATGCTCCACAAGTCCACTACAAACGCCAGGCCAAAAGAAGTCGAAAGCCAGAAGCAGACTAATGTTTTCTTACCATGTATTATAATATTGACATAAGTACACTTTTTCTGAAATATGCGTACATTTTACAGAAAACCCGTAGCCAATTCAGCTTTTTCTTAGTCATTTTCGTGTTCAGCACATTGAATTCATCAAGAAATGACTATTTTCAGCTTGGAAGCATGAACTTTTCGAAAATTTGTTGCCCAGTGTAATCTGCCGTTTTCAGAATAAGTATACGAGGTCAAATAAAAAAGTTATCGGATTTGAGCTATTTTTTTTTTAATACAACATTCTGTATATTTTAATCTAAAAAGATAGCATTTTAAATTCTCTTTTCAAAAATATAACACACCGTGGATGATATTGGTTTCCCTGAGCAATTTATTTAAACTAATCACAGTAGGATATGAAACAAAAGCTAATATCCTAGAAACAAAACTATGTTGACATTCTAGTTGTTATTAACATTAAACGTCAATTTCATTTTTAAATATTTGTTTGTGAAAATCACTTATCGACATTTTCAAAAACTTTACATGATATCAGTTTATATTGAAAGAACAAATAGCACAAAATTTGTATTTTGTTCGCTATCCGGAAGGACGGTAACCATTTAAGGACATATTCCGATAACTGGAACATGATATTATTGCTGATAATAATTATACAGCAATAATAAATCATAATGCAATGATTTTTTGTATGCTGTAGACGAACAATTTTTCAATAAATATTTTGAAGATGTCACGAAAAAGTCGGATGATAATATAACGACTCCGCCTGCGGTTTCAGAACATACAAAAAGTAAGTATTGTAACAAGACAGAACACAGTAAAACTAAACAAAAGGTATCCGAAATGATTAATCCAAAAATAACCTCCTGATTTCTCCAAACAGTCCAAACCATCAAATACAATCTTTATTAGTAAATATAGCCCTATACAAAAATTACTACCTCTTCAGTGTAAGAGAAGCGAGGGAAGCGAACACTCTATCAAGAGAAGGAATAGAATCCATCACATGAACTTTTTCTCAACATTTAGAAATTGTATGCCTGAAATTCCACATTTCGCAAGTGAGATATGAAGTAAGAAACAAGTTCAATGATTTGTATGTTAGTTAAGTGGTATGTTATCTATTTTGCGGACTATTGATTTTAATTAAATTTCTTGCCAAATCTTGAAGATACATTTTGTGTATTAAATGGTTAACATATATTTGCATGCCAGAGCTTTTATAATGAAACAACTATTTTGTCACCGGTTATTTAGTTTGATCCTTGTTTAAATGGTGTTCCAACCATCTAGGTCGGTATTGAGGGAATAGTGTAAATGTATGATAGTACCATCTACGTCTGTTTCTTCCAATATTGCAAATTCTAATCTCCGAAAACGAAGTTCTCTCGATTTATGGGGTAAGTAGAATTCCAATAATAGTATCTCATACTGTATTTTAATTGTATTTTTTAGATTTATTTTATGGTTTTTCTCAGCAAACTAGAAAAGAAGAATTATCACCCACTAAGCTTACGATAAACTTTTCACTTGCTCAACTCTGAATTTTTGACGACAAGGTTTACAGCAAAATGCTATGAAAACGTTATTGTATCATTTACGGCAACAAGCGTAACAGTATGAACGTTGAGAGAAGGTTGCCGTAGCATTTACGGCAACAAGATTTACAGAAGCTCCTCAATGAAAACGTTGTGACAAGGTTATTATATCGTTTACGGTGACCTCGTGCATTTGCGAAGTGATACGGCTTCAAACGTATATTAAGTAGTTTTTTTCTTGTTGGTTTAGCCGCCGTCCCGCTATTCTGCCATCGACCGCAATTGCAAGCCATTGTTTTATTTTTGTGTTGTGTGCGTTTGAGCTGTCATTGAGCTGTTTCAGCTTAAAACAGTTTGAAACATCTCTCATGCAATAGTAGAGTACTACCTAATTTTATATTTTTTTGTTAAATATGCGTTGTTGCTTCAAGAACATCTATAATTTATAATCCTAACTGAACTATGTATAAAGAAATCAAATGGAGACGTGTATGGGCTATATCCGGTATCCGGTATAATTTTTTTTAATGCTTTCCATTTGATTTACTATCTATACTGTGTATATACTGGTACTGTGACTACTTACAATAAATCAAAAAGAACATGTATTAAATAAATTGTCCCAATAATTACAGGGGGCATCCAAGGGCAAATCCAAGACGCTAATACATCGGCGTTCGACGATAACTGCCCTTTGGTAAACAAGGGAGTTTCCAGGGATGTGCCTTGGCGGAACAGAAACCTTGAAAGTATGAGAAGGGAAATCAGAAAAAAGTTCACCAGAACTATAAAAATGCCGGTATGGGATGAATATAAAAGGGCCCTTACTGCTTACAGCATAGCAACCTCACAGCTCAATACACAGTCTGAAAACAGAAAGCGGAGGCTACACCAAGACGGGAGATGAGACCATAAGAAGCTATTTTGGGTAAATTTCCCGGATTCTAGACTTACCCATTCATCACTGCGAGACTGTACTAAAACAGACCTGGAACCTGCGACGCAAGCATGCAGAGACTACTAGCAGATAGCAAAGAAAATCGTGAATGTGGAGAAAAGTATTATTATATTCAAACTATGTAAATATATATAGCTTAGTATGGTGCTCAGGAGAAGTCTCGCACTGGGATATATATAAATTGAGAAGACATCGCTTTAGAAAAGCAAAAATAAAAAAAAAAAATGGGGGTAGCAATAAACGATAACTTTTGAAATTAAATCACATGGTAAACGAGGATTTTTTAGATAGAAAATGGCGAAATTTAAAAAAGCACTATATTACAGATAAAGAAAACAGCAGAAAAAAGTAGACGAGGGCGCATTGCGTGGGAGTATTTATATATAAGGTTTGCACCAAATATATACTGATGGTAAAACAGTTAACTTTCCCGAAACTCTCCTCAACTCCTTCCTTAACCTCGATAGCACCATAGGAGATCGTGCGCTAAATGACGGCTGTGAGGCTCCACCGTCCTCCGGAGGGTTCAATATAGACATCGGCACTAATACTGGTATTTATTACTGTAAAAAATGTGTTATTAATAAAATTAAAATAATTAATCGTTTTAGAATTTGATTCATTAAAAACACTGTTAGAAAAAATATCAGAAATGCCATCGACCTCCAGGGGAGGGCAAGCAGGTAAGCTGCCTGCCTCTCTCCTGATCTTAATAATGATCGACTTTGCCAAGAAAATTGCTTACAACCGACTCACAGTGGTTTAGAACACGAAAAACACGATCGAAATTGTTTACTCTTTAGTTTTAACAAATTTTACATTAAAAGTTGAGTAAGGTTATGTTTTTGGGTATGCTGAATCTGAAATTATGCATAAAAAAACCCGTATTTGTAAAACCTACCCTAAAATACAACCCTTAAATGCGAAAAATTGGTATCACTTAATACAAGTACAAAGAATATTTTTTATACAAATTATACAGTTTAGTTTGCAAATTCGAAGTATTTGTTTGTCAAAGCACCCCTTAATTGCATTGAATTTGACATGTTTTAGTAGTTTGTGCTTGGTCAATAAAAAACACCCTTAAAAACAATCTTCAAAAATTATAATGTAAGAAAATTTTTGTCCCAAATACAAAATTAAGCCTTTTTGCTTCAGTAAAAAGTTTTATACAATGAACAGCAACCCTTAGTCAAAAACAAATTGAAAAGAAACAGTTACATTTTTTATTGTGTGAATAATTAATCAGAATAGGAAAAATATTCAGATGATATATCGTGGTAACTTGGATATAATTTGCAACCACGTTTTAAAGCTGTTGCTCTAATAAGCTTATACTGCTGCCTTCGGTAAAACACAACCTGAAGATAAAAATAAATGATAAAGTCTCTTCAGGTGTCCATGTCATTTCTTCTGTGCGGGACTCCATTTTTGCATTATACGTTTAGCCTAGTTGGGTAGTGAAGTACTTTGTAATTATCTAATCGGCAGTACTTTTTATCTCGACTTTCTCGTACTTTCATTGCAGTAGCATGCACAAGTTCTTTCTACGGAAGTAACTTTTTCTGAGCTTCCCCGATTTTACGCCTTTTTATAAAAAAGAACTTTCAGCACAAACTCTTTGAAGGACGACCTCGTATATCACAAGTTGATGGTCGAGTCGCAGTAAAAAAAAGGGATTCAGGAAAAATAATTTCTTCTTGTAGCCAAACATGCTTTTTCATAAAAAACACATCGATGTTCTATTGGACGATTTCCAATATTGAAAAATATCGTTGGAAAAAAACATTTGTTCAAGCCAATACAAAATATTTTACTTGATTTATCTTCTTCGGCAAGCCCGTATGTATCAAGTATAACCGATACATTGCTTAGGTTTTTATTTTATCAATTTATCATCATTCTCATAACGACTTCGTGTAATACTAATCGCACTTATTTTCGTGTACAACTTTTCCAAAAAAAAAACTATTGCAACAACACAATCTTTTACAACCAGCCTAACGTGAGAAATTTCAATAGCGCACAGAATAATCTCATAAAGTTTTCGACCCAAAGTTGAGTTTCAACTGTTCGGCACCAATGGGGTTTCTTTTATATGTTCTGATAGGCAATATTGGCAGCTAATTGTGTGAATTACAAAGGCCAATAGCCAATTACACATAAATGAGGTAATTACTAGGGTTGTGTAGAACTAAGCTTATCCTCTACTTAAGGCAAATTTTTATAATCCGGTACCTGTTAGAACTTTAATTTTCTTGTATAGGTAACATTATCCAATAATAAGTATGCGACTAATAATATACTTAGCATGTTAACAATATTATATGATTCATAAATAAGTGCACTTGCTTGTGGTACAGTCTTTTAAATCACCATTTTATAGCGAAAAACGTCTCATTTTACTGAACTTTGAAAGAATATAGAAAAACTTATGTTTTAAATAAGATGCATATTACTTGCATGCAGTCAAATGAGCAAACTAACTCAAGATTAAATGTACTGTTAATTTTGAAACTTTGTACGAGAAAGTTGAAAAATATGATTTTCGATCCTTCGCGGTTGCTGAACCACTATGCGACGTCAACGCGACTTCTATAGTTAAAAAAAAAATACAGCTTAAGCCCGTTTCAGCATAGCTTTGTAAAAGGTAGAACGTACGGGACTGCATTTTGAAACTTGCGGAGATAGATTATTTTGTATTGGAGAAAATAACATTCCTTGTGGATTTATTAGATCGTCAAGGGCATTTGACTAGCATTGATTACCAAATATGTGATGACAAAAACAAGGTGTTATGGAACAAAAGAGGAATGTGCCCTGTTATGGATGCAGTCATATTACCAATGTAGGAAACAAACGATCTCTATCTCAACTGACAGCAAAACGACGTATAGTTCTAATGAATGAAAAGTAAATGAAGGCGTTCACAGGGTAGAATCTTGGGGACCCCTGCTTTTCTGTTGTATTTAACGATATCCCATTGCTGTTGATGCCCCAACGACCGATTGTAATTTTATAAAGCTATTATTACGCAGATGATACTTCCTTCCTTGTAATGGGGACAGACCGGACATAACTAAGACTTTCTCCAAAGTCTCTAGAATACATTGAAAAAGTGGTTACAGGATTAACAAATTGCAATAATCGTGTAAAAGTCCGGAATTAAATATGTTTAAAACAAAAAATCAAAATTCTACACATGTTTAATATTAAACAACCTCCTACCCTGTTAGTAAATCTGTTGCATGTTTTGGACACATAGTGGACGATCATTTAAAAATGGAAAAGATAAACATTATCCATGTATTAACTAGAAAATTTAGTAGTGTCTGGTTTGGCTTACGACAATTGCAAGATCTCATGGAACGCGCCATCTTAGGGTAATATATTGTGTTGCTGTATCCTGACTTAAAATTGCGGAATTAATCCTGTGGAGGTAGCAGTGATACTTCTGAACATTTTGTAATTCACGAAAAAATAATTACGTATTAATAAACCTCAATTTTAACCACTTATATAGAGGCTTTTTTTTTAACAAAATCTTGAACTTTTAATATGAAATCTATATCTTTGGAGTATTAAGTATTTCTCTTTAAAAAAATAACATTTGTTCGATCAAAACAACTATTTCGATGATTATCTAGCTAAGAAACAAAACGTTAACTGTTACCCTATAACCTATATTAAACTT
>RXPK01002606.1:0-76459 GCA_004143645.1 Protaetia brevitarsis | reverse complement strand
AAAACTCCATCACATATTGGAAAATGAAAAAACTAAAGCGATCCGCATGTGTGCAGCACCTATTCGTCAATGTGTAGCATCAACTTCACGAAATTCAGAACAAGAAGAATATAATACGGATCTGGTAACGCATTAATTTCGTCTAACATACCATTAGCAAGATTAAACAATGTAATTTGAAATCATTTCTGCAAAAATATTGCAAACATAATATACCTGACGGAAGTACCTTACAAAAAATTATGCCGACACTTGTTACCAGCAAACAATAGCAGAAATTCAACAATTGGTAGAATAATTTATTTATATCATGGTAGATAAAGACGGATAAGTTGGCCGTTATATTGCCCATTTGTTAATAGGAATTCTTCATGAAGATATTGTAGGTAAATCATATTTAATTATTGTAAGAACTTCAAAAAAACAAATAACGTGACAATTGCCCAATTCGTTCAAGAAAGTTTATCAAATTTCTTTTTACCTGGAAGTATATATATGTGTGAAAAAAATTTACTAATGTTGTCCGACACTGCACCATACATGAAAAACCGCGCAAATTTAATTTTTTTTTATAGTAACATTATTCATACCACTTGTTTAGCTCATGGTTCAATAGTGTGCCGAAGACATTAGGAATCAATTCCCTTGATAATGATTAATTAGCAATGTCAAAAAAGTATTTTTAAAAGCACCTTACGAATCCAATTTTATAAGAAGCTACTTCCCGGTATAAGTTGCTCCAACCGATTATTACGAGATGGGGTACATGGTTAGAGTTGCAATTTTTTTCGCCGATAATTTTGAAGGAATAAAAAATTTAATTCTTGAAATCACTGCTGACTGCATTGCTTTAGAAAACTGTAAAAAGATAGTAACATCAACAGAATTGCTACAAAACCTTTTGTATATTAAGTCAAATTATAACATTGTTTCAGTTCCATTCGTAAACTAGAAACGCAAGGGATGTCACTCTCGAATCAGTCGAAATAGTAGACGAATTTGATATGCTATGTAAGAGGTTAAAGGACAATAGTAATTCTATATACGATAAATTTAAAAGTATAAATAAAATGCGGGTATTTGAAATTGAAGAAAGTTAAAGAAAATTTTGGAAGGTGAAACAGTAAACGATTTCGACTTTAATTTTAGTTTAGAATGTACTGCAAAGTTAAAAAATGCACCAATTACATCTGTGAAGTTGAAAGAAGCTTTTCTATTTCGAAACATAGTATTCTCGATAGAAGACAAAACTTTCTTTATTACACAATTTTGAAAAACATTTAATTAATAATTGTTTTAGAAATATGTTGTGAAAAAATTTTGTGCAATAAAGTTAATGTTTAAATTTCTGCTCTTTATTTATTATGTAAAAATTTTGCATTTTTGTCGCAATTTTTTTGCATGTATGCCCCAGGTTTATCATATTTTCTTAAAAATTGATGCATAATCTATGCGCATATATTCCAGTTTTCTTTGCATATAATCCCGGTCTCTAGTCATGACTTACTTAGATGACATTTAAAACTACATAAGATATCTCTTACACCATACATACATATTTTACTAATTATCTTCAAAAAGTATCCCTTTTAAATGGGTAATGAAATATGATTTTTTTGTACTTTTATAAGGGCAGTTTCATGAGAAAAAGAAAAAAGTAGGTAAGTTGTGTTTAAAAAAAAAGTTTTGACACTTTTCAATTCGAAAATAATTTAACTCTAATTTCGGACACGCTGTAAATGTTATCGAAAAATCATGCGGTTCATTAAAACATTTGTTCAATTGAAGTCATTTTTTTTTTTTTAATATTAAGTTAATTTAACGATTTTAAGTTAATTTAAACGAATTTTATTATTACATTTATAAAGTGTATTGTGACAATCATTGCCTTTAAAATATTAATATTTTAAAAACTCTCTAATATCAAATACCAGTTAAGAAAAATGCAATCCGCCTAAACGCTAAACGCCTAGTAGGAACAGAAGAACTTATTGCATATTAGCCATCAGCATGCAAACAGAATCACACACATATCTTCCTAAAAATCGATAATAGCGAAGCCATAGCAAATAATACCCACTCAATTTTGATCACCCTGTATACAGAGAATGCCAGCGCGAGTTCTACTTAATGAAATATAAATGCCAGTCGCGGATTCTCCTCCTACGTCCTTCAAGTCAGTTCGCAGTAATTCGTTCATTCATTCACGACTTTCTATATATAATACATACTTTCACAGCCTATTTTCAACCGATGCGGATATCGAAAGCGGTAAAATAAGAATAATAAAAAAGAAAACGTAACAACAAAAATAAACTTACGTCTTATAAACGTCGCAGTATTATAACGAATAAGGTAATACACGCGTATTAGTTCTTGCTGCGTCCCACCGATTTAAATTTTCGCGAAAAAAAAGAAAAACGTATTTTATCGTTCGCGAAGAAACGACACTAGTACTAGCACTTACGACGACATCGCGGGCGACCGTCACCGCTTCCAATTTTACAACTGATCATACGCAACAACGCAACGGCTTCGGAACAGAGACGGGGGACACTTATGAACGGGAATGGGCGTATAGTGGGGATGGTGGGGGGCGCGGGGCGAGGTGGCGGTTTCATTCATAATCAGACGACCTTAAAGAAGGATACGTGGTAGGGGAAAATCCGGTATTTGTACCTCATCGGAGTGCCAGTGTAATAAACAGCTATCAGGGGGGGATTTGCTATGAAATGGGCCGACAAAATTTCGTATTAGTATGAGCAGGAGATACAAGGAACTTACAGCTTCCCGCCAAATACTGTTTGTGCGGCATGTAATAACTAAATTTACAATTAATGAGTTTGCAACAAGGCTAACTGCAGGCTGATTCAAATTAAATGCGCACCATTGCTATCTCTGTTATTATTGTTGATTTTTAATTGATGCCAAAGATATGTAAAATTTATAGTAGGCTTCTTTCACTTTAAGTCAAAACAAATAAGGTAATAAGTCAGGTAAGTGTGTAACCGGGGCAAGTGTGTAGTTTGGCTATATTTATTTTTAAAATTGAAATACGGACGTCCTCTAGTTATAATACTAATGTACTAAACTTCATACTAGCTTTACAAATAAAAGTTCGCATCTCCTAACGTGTAATAACTTGAATATCTGTGAATATCATACCTTATTAAACAGGCATCAGTTTAGTATTACACTCTTCGCCGAACTAAAGGATAATGCTATTAATATATAAAATGCGGAACGATTACACACTTGCCCCATTTTGCTGGGTAAGTGTGTAGTATTGACAGTGTTTAAAATGTCTTTTTTTTTTCTAGTAAATCGTTGATAATTATAAAAGGCGTATCTATTGAAGGCTTACAACTGGGCATATATTACGTACTTCTATGTGTAAAATTTATCAAAATGTCTTATTATGTGAACAGTGTTTTTTACTACACATACACTACAAAAATTTTACCACAACACTTACCTGACTTTACCTTAGTATATTGTTTGAAACTGTCAAAAACGCACAGCTTAAATCTTTTACACGTTTAATTATTAAAAAAAAAGTTGGTTATTTCATTTTTGTGTTGTATTATTTACTTCCAATTGTTATTATCATTACAATATCCTTTTACGTAAACTAAAACATTATGGCGTAAATGGAGTGTCGTTGAACTGGTTCAGATCCTACCTTACAGAGAAGAAGCAAAGTGTAATAGTGAAGAATTGCCAATCGTCATTTTTAAATCTGAATGTTGGGGTGCCGCAAGGTTCCGTGTTGGGTCCACCAGTCTTTGCGATTTACATTAATGATTTTGCTGCTCATTTAAGTGAAACGGAACAAACAACCATGTATGCGGATGACATTAGTATGATTATAAGCTCTCATAATATAGATTATATCGAGAGAATAGTTCCGGTGAACTATTAGAAAATCATTTACAACAAAGCGTGTAATTGATGGCACATAACAATTTGATGATAAATAAGGAAAAAACAAGTTCATATACTTTCACAACAAATAAAGTCAATTCAAGAAATTAACATTAATCAAGTTACCTGGAATACTCACGTATCAAGTAAATTTTTAAAAAAATTTGTCCATAAAAATTTGAAATGGTTACATCACATTGAATATTTGTCGAAAACGTTATCTAAAACATGTTATGCCTTGAAACAATTGAGAGAAACTTGTAATATCGAGACTTTAAAAACTTTTTATTATTCTAACTTGTTGCATGTATACGCTATTGCGTTATGGAATTATCTACTGGGGAACGTCATATAAAGCAAATAGAATATTCTTAATACAAAAACGAGCAATCGGAATTATTTTCAATATGAAATATTGAAGATTTTTTAAAGATAATTTAATTTTTACTTTGTTTGATTTATACATGTACGAAACATTATGCTTTGCTTGTAAACATAAAGAGGAATTTTGTGCGTATAATTATTCCCACGAGCATAACACGCATATCGATAATTATCTGTTGCCACCTCCACATCGAAAGGCAATGTTTCAAATCCATATTACATTGGCTGTAAATTCTATAATCAGTTACCCGATAATATAAAAGAAATTTCAAATTTTAATTTATATAAGAAAACCGTTAAGCAATATTATGGGATAAAACTGTTACATGTTAGTGATTTTAGTTAATATAATTATGTTCTTTCTTTTTTGTGACTTGTTTCAGGCATTTTACTATTATGCTTTTGAAATAAATGATTATTTATCTATCTATTATTATATTATGTTCATTAGTAGCTTCAACAGTTTTCGTTATATTTAGTTCTAAGTATTACATAATATTTCACCATGGTATTTTCTTATTTGGAGAAATGCGATATGCTGGAAGCATACATTGTATGCGGCAAAAATTCATTAATCATTGTCGAATATTATGCAGAACAGTATCCTTTACGACAGCAGCTAGATCGACGTTACTTTCGAAAACTTTACAGACAATTTAGGCAACAGGATTGCTTATTTAAGAAAAAAAGAACAAAGAAAAATATCATTATCAACGAGGAGGTAGAAATTACAGTGTTAGCATATTTTGAAGCCCATTGCGAATTTTCCATTAGAGATAGTACTAAGGAATTGGGTTTAAGTTACGCGTCGGTTCAGAGAATTTAAAAAAAAAGCATAAGTATATCCCATTGAAGTACCGAACCTCACAAACATTACAACCAGAAGATTCAAACAGGAGGTTGGCTTTCTGTGAATGGTATATTAATTTTTGTGATGAAAATTGTAGAACGGATTTAATTTGGTTCGACAGTCGTTGGTCCAGTGTTCTGCAATGGTACATTGACAGGAGAGAGATATCTGGAATTTATACGTACCGTTCTAGAGGATTTCCTTGATAACGCCAATTACATGATGCGCCAAAATTTGTACTTTCAGCAAGACGGTGCTCCGGCACACAACTACCGCATAGTTCACAACTATCTGTACATACATCATCTTTGCCGATAAGTGGATTGGTACAAATGGGTCAATTCGATAGCCAGCATGCTCTCCTGACCTTTCACTTTTAGACTTTTTTCTTTGGGGATATTTAAAAGATCAGATATACAGAACCCGGTTCAACAACGTGAACGAATTGCAAAATAAGGTTAGGGAGGTTTTTCGCCAATTGGATGAAAAGACAATCTTAAAAGCTACCCAGAGTGTACTCACTCAAGCGGACACGAAAATGTATTGAGAATGAAGGTGATACCTTTGAGTAGTATTTATAAATTATGCATTTACTTTTTCCTTTTCAATTTAATTTCAACGAGATTATTTTAAGATGTAATATGTTAAAATAAACATCAACCACAAAGACATGTATCTGTTTTGTTAAAACTTGATTCTTTATACTGCTCTACATTTTACAAAATAACAAGCATCATAACTTTATTCGTTTAAGACAATATTGAATTGATACTGTTGTATCATAAATTAAATATCTATCATTTTTTTAACAATATTACAGAGTGGTCATTCAAAAACAAATGTCAAAATTTCTTGGAATGCGTCATTCAATTGTTTTTTTTTTCGTATATTGCATATTAATCAGCGTTAAAAACCCTAATACTTTGCTAATTTAACCTATTAACTGTTCTACAATTGTTGGTTTTTTGAGAACATTTTTTTCCGTGTATATTTGAAACAACAAAGGGCATGTTTATTTCAAAGAAAATATGCTTAACAAAATATATTTGGTTGGTTTAAATATATCGGCTTTTCAGTATAATATTAGCGTAGAAAAACCCACAGAGTCCGACCCTGCAAACCTCGACGTAGTGAATGGTATGTTTTAATCGCGATCGAAACGCAAAGAACCGGCTGTGGTACACATATTTTAATAGTTCGCGGGGAACTTGAAAGCGCGGTTGTTACGCGATTCTCATTCAAATGCTTTGGGAACGCATGTGAACTGTTCACAATTCACAACGAAAAATATGTTGACTTGTAACTTTTAACGTATGCACGGGCACATATATACATACAATAATATGCGCTTGTGTACGTTTTATTACGTCGACGAGAGTTAGCCCTGCACGTCACGTAGTTGCTGAAAAATATTTAAGAAAAAAAACTGGTATTACTGGATTTTTTCTTGTTTTTTTTTTCCTTGTTTTGTTTTTCAAATACCGCTTACGCTGTATACGCTTTTAAAATACCGAGTAAGGTTTAATGTATCGTGTTGTGACGCTAGTAATGTTCATGTCATGTTAGCTTAAAGTTCTAACAAAAAAAAAAAGATATTACGCAAATAAACCGAACAAGGTATACACTTTATTTAAGAACAGTTAAATAATTGCAAATCATCCTAACCCCGTGCTCCACCTAAAAGGTACCTATTCTAAGTACTATATGGATTCCATAACAATTGAAATGTTCCTAATACTCTAACTAAATAATTTCACTATGATTGTTGAATACAGTGGACTCGTAATTAAGTGAATATTTATGTAATTCAATGCCACAGTATACAGGGTTGGGATAAAGTATGGAACCAAGCAAATATCTTTAAAACGAAGAGGACAGTATTGACGAAACTTTGCAGATAAGTGTAAGGAAATATAATACATCTGATGTTGATTTTGTTGTTGTGACTGTACTTCCGGTTCAACCGGAAGTTCCCTCTATTTTTTTTTATTTAAATGGAACACCCTGCATATTTTTGCAGATTATAATAGCCCTTGTTTTTGCAAATTCGACCATATTGATTTTAGCACCATTATTTGTAAATAATGGAGAGATAATTAGTTCGGCAAAATGTCAGTGGGGATGATACAATAAGTCCATAGATGTCGGTCACAACCCAAAGCTTTGCCAGCAACAAACAACAAAGGTGTTATCATCTAGTAGGTAACTGTTGACAAACTGTCAAGTTTATTTAATTCACGTCCATCAAATTACTAATTGTACGGATGAAAATGGTGCATTTAAATGAAAGAGAGCGTATTGAATTTTTAATGATGATCGGGTTTGGCGATCGCGTTAGAACTCATGAAGAAGTGTGTCACCTTTTTAATGATTTGCATCCCGAAAGAACTCCTATAACACGTTCAGCTGTCACTAAAACACTAAAACGTTTTAGTATGACTGGAACGGTTAAAAATTCACTAAAAACAGGCAGACCACAGACCGCAACTAACGCAGTTGTTAGAGAAAACATTGCTATTGAATTAGAAGAATCACCTCAAACTTCTACTACAACTTTAGCACTAAACCATGGCATAAGTCGTCGTTCTGTAGGAAAAATTTTGAAGAGAGAAAAGTTCCATCCGTATAAAATACACCTACTTCAAGAACTGTCAGATGATGATTTTGACCGACGCCTGGAGTTTTGCGAAAGAATGATGGAAATTTGTAATACAGACGAACATTTTGCAACTAATATGATATTTTCTGCCGAAGCAACTTTCTGTTTGAATGAAACAGTCAATCGCCATAATTCCAGGTACTGGTCCAATGAGAATCCTCACTGGATCCATGAAGCGCACACTCAACATCCTCAAAAGTTGAATGTCTGGATAGAATTGTTGAAAACAGACTTATAGGCCATTTTTTATAGAAGGAACTTAAGTGGGAAAAGTATTTGGATCTACTGAGAAACACATTATTCCTGCACTTCAACACAATGGCGAGTTGTCTGAAAGTTTTTGGTTTCAACAGGATGAGGCGCCTCCCCACTATGATAGGCGAGTTAGGAACTTTTTGGATTTTCCCAAATCGATGGATTGGACGTAGAGGATTCATAGAGTAGCCTGCACGTTCTCCAGACCTTAGTCCATTAGATTTTTATCTGTGGAGTTTTCTCTAATCTCGTGTTTACGTTAGGCGACCAACTACTTTGCAGGAGTTGAGGCAAAGAATAGTCGACGAATGTGATTTAATCCGTAGAGAAGTTTTGGAAAAGGTAACTCAGGAATTTCGTAGAAGACTTGCATATTGTCAGGAAGTAAACGGCAAGCATTTTGAACATTTTATATGAGTTCGTTTATAAGATGACTACCATTTTGTTAATAATTTACGATAAATAAAATTAATTGTTCAGTAAATGTGGAGCGTTCTATCTCTTCATTATTTACAGATAATGGTACTAAAACCAGTATGGTGGAATTCGCAAAAACAAGATATATTATAATTTGCAAAAATATACAGGGTGTTCCATTTAAAATAAAAAAAAATAAAGAGAACTTCCGGTTGAACCGGAAGTACAGTCACAACAACAAAATCGAAATTAGATTATTATATTTCGTGATACTTATTGCAAAGTTTCATCAACATCATCCTCTCCGTTTTAAAGTTATTTGCTTGGTCCCACTTTATCCCAACCCTGTATACCCTATCCAGTAGTTTCACATCGCTGGTAACATGGGTTTCAAACATGGCGTCCAAGGAAATTCGCGGTGTCGCATAGGTGGGCGAAATTGTAACTAAAACTATTTGAATCTGTTTACAAGCAAAAATCTAACCTACAAAGCCGTTCCACTCTGTCATTTTGACATTGATGTTGTGCGATTTTCTGTCAATTGTCAGTCTGTTTGAGTATATAGGTTATTTCGTACCCACTTTGCAATTATAGTTGCAAATATAGCCGCCAAACGCCATCGCGAGTTTCCTTAAATTGATAGACAAAACATCAAAGGCGCCGACACTAAGTGAAACTACTCGATAGGATATTATACTGTATCAATGCAGTTCGTCGTATTAACACAATTTTTGATCTTTAAATTACGAAGTTCGAGTAAATAATAAATAATAAAGAGAAATAATGCATACACATGTAATCATCCTTTATCAGTATACAGTAATAACATAAATAGGTTTGAAAATAATGTCTTATAAAATCGACTTTCCAAAAGGATAGCAAGCTGATACAACTGTCATTACAAGCGCCCGCACATTATACTACTGGTGAATAACTTATTTAGGGCAACTCATAGATATTTTTCTTTTCTTTTCTTTTTCTTTTTTTAATGTAGATACTATCTGTCTATTTTATGTTTTACCGAACGTCATCGATTTTTCTCCATATGAATCAAATCGATACTTCTGAGTCAAATTAAAAACCGTATAAACAGGATATCTTATGCGCGATTTTTCAGTATTAGTTTAAATTAAACATTTGTCAAATCAAAGGCTACATTTTTGGTTAAAACCAACTAAATTTGGACGTGATTCAAGGCCAGAGGAAGAGCATTATTATGGTGATTTGGTATTTTTGGGAAATATGAGATGTATTTTTCTATCATCCCAATAAATAGATACTATTATTATTATTTTGAGTTTAAGTTCAAATTTTACGTTCAAATCGTGTATTACACTAATGGCGTAGCATTAGTCGAACCTTGAACTGAACAAAAAAATTGTTTCAATTTGAGCCGAGTTAGGTACAAAGCTTAAACTTTAATATCTCCGTCATATTGAATATAACCTTAAAATAATTCTTTGTGACATTTGATATCAATGTGATATTAAGGAATTAACTGGAATTTTTTGATGACGAAGACGTTATTAATTATTAATTGAACATCTTGACCGTGTCAGAAGACCGATAATTAATCGTAGGCGCCCTAATAACTTTGAAATTTGCACTGAGAAAAATGGGTTAAGTAAAGTGTTAGAGACTGTGATAAAAGGCGCAGGCATAATAATAACTCTAATTAGCGAAAGCTGTTGGGGGATGCTAAGGCATGAATTATTGTTATTAAAAAATTATTTACAATAGATAAAGTTTTACTTAGAACTATTCTCGTTAATTAATACCTGCAACTAAATCCAGTTTCCTGAATGCAAGTTGTTACTGTAAATAGTGCTTTTATTAATGGCTATTACACAGTGTACCTCACAAATTTCTGGTAAGTAACGTATTACTTATGACTATTGGTACTGTATCTAACTGCAGCACATGCTTAGTAGAAGTAACAACAATGCTGATCGCTATTAAACTCATTTTCTTAAATAGGTAACAACTTGCCACAACTATGATTATTTGAGTTTTGCTGCCACTCCGTGATTGTTTTACAATTCCTGATTGGCTAATGCGGCGGAGTAATGAAATAGTCCCCGAGACGGCTACGCGCGCAGGCGCGGGCTAGCGGTAAGTAAGAATTACGGACGTGTGAAAAGGTCGTCGAAAAAGAGTGGCCAAAGAGTACGGCCATTGTAGACCAGTTGAAACGCAAATATATTAAAAATACCGGGTGGGTTAACTCAAGTCCCCATCCGTATAAAGAATCCCAACGAAAGAAGAAGTACCGAGCCTATAAGCAATCGGATGTTCAAGATTGCAGTTTTAAACCACGTGGTGGGATATTTGAATTCCCCATCATTGTGATGAAATCTGCGCCCGCTTGTGAAGTTAAAGTGTGGATGTCGTCGCTAGGTGAGTGACAGTCCAAGTGCCACCTGCAGTTAGGGATACCCCGACGAAGTAGCCGTTTTCGAGGCAATCACCGGACATAACCGCCACGTACGCCGAAAGAGGATCAACTCGCCGAGACAACGCCCAGTGCAAAGAACCAACAGAAACCGCAAGTTTACCGCCTAGGTATATTATTTCTGTGTTTGTTATTAGTTGTAACTTCAAAGCCATATTTCTCTTTGTTCTTTGTTTAGATTTCAATAATTTCAATAACTAAATAACGTTTCAAGGGGCCCCATTTACCTTATCTTTTATTATTGCTTTGTTCATTTTTTCATTAGTAAGGAATGTATTTTATAAGTCATTACGTTGTAAATTGTTTTAAAAAAAAACTGTTATTAAAGTGAAACCAATATCTTCATTCATATCAGTAATCACTGTGTTTGTTCTATACAAAATAAAACTATTACTAATAATACTGCTTTTTTTCCTAAGTAAAAAGTATTATATACCATCTTTAGCAAAATTATGCGAAATTTAATCTTCAATTATTAATGCAATCGAAGCTACAGCACACTGAATAGTAATTAAAAATTATTTGCAAACAATTTTGAATTAACGCATTGCTCGGTACGCAGTACTATAGTTGCGGTTGCATAAATAATCGAAGATTGCGGAACTTTTTTTTGTACTTTATCAGTTATTCACAGAGAGTACACGGTAAGCTACTTAATAAATATTCACTAAACTTCCTCGTTTCCTACACATACCTATAGTTGAACAACAAATTTAAGGTAAGTATATTGTATATTTAATATACAGGTATTTAGTTAAACGTGAATTAATGATACTCTTTCCTTATCACCAAGTAATCTAAATAGCTTGTATTAATTATGAAGGTGTGATAGCTGTTACAGAATAGTTCATTCACAGCAATACACCTACTACTTGACAAAAGAAATCTTTGCTTACTGAACTACATATATTCTTTGCCTTAACCACTTCAGTTTAATTATCATAAGTAACTTCATAAAATTACCGTAAGTAACTTAGATTGCTTGTTGTTCAGTATCAGTGTTTAGGATCTCTTTTTTTAACTAGTGGTAAGTAATCTGTGCTTTTGTCCCCTATCCAGCTGAACTTTTACTTACGATAATTGTATTTTAATTTATGATTATTATATTTTTTCTCAGTGTAGTGATTTGTTTACATCAAAACAGCAATATGGGCTGAAAGTATATTGTATTAACAAATCGGTGCGTTGAAAATTAAACAAATCGCGATTTATATTTACAAAAATACCTGTTCTGTTTTTGTTATGGGTCAATTTCAGAAACCAATCACAGAATAGTAATTAAGTTGTTATAGTATTTGTTCTTCGTATAGAACGACTAGTTATTTGTTTTATCGGGTTGCACTGGGAGATCAAAGCTAGTTACTAGCATTTGAAGTGCATCCTGTAGTTTCTTTTTCGATATTTAATCTTGTACTGTATGTTTTCTTTATTTTATTTGTATCTGAAAATATCGGAAAGAAATAAACTATTATTATTATTAATATCAGCAGCTAAAAAAAAATACGGTTCGATTACTTTTCACTGCTCTACATGCCTGCAAAATCTTATCAAAATCGAAGGTGACGTTGCTACTACCTACTTGTTTAAGTACAACATCGCCAGTGTTGGTCGAATTCTACGAAACGTTGTGCTAGAACGTAATACGTGTGCAGTAACACGTAACATACGTGTGTCGTTTTGTTGTGAATTTTCAATTACCCGCTATCACAGTACCCGTTCGCGAACATTAAAGTCACAGAGAGGTCATCCATCTGATTGGTATTCGTGACAGCAACCGGATCCATCTCGCACCGGAACAGATTATTCATTTATTTTATAAATACGTCAAATTAAGTACATACACACATTATCAATTGAATTCGTTAATAATATAGTGTTGAGATATACATTGTTAGTATATCTTTTTTCGTAGTTGTGCCAATCGAGTCGGGTGTGCATACACACAGATTCAAAATGATTGTCAAATCCGCTCCTATAGATAGTAACAGGGTGTAAGTAAATGCCGCGTGTTTGTAATGAAGGTTTGAACTAAGTCAGTGTTGGAACATGAGAAAGTAAACGGATCTGTCATAAATAACGAAAACGTAACCTATATTTGAACTCGCATTATATAAACGACTATGGATTGGTGTTTCTGCTTGTAAAATGAATGTAATTATTTAACTTTACTAAATTATGATTTTACAATTCAGTACTAACTGGTGTTTAACTAAATTTATTTATTACTTTAAATTATAACATATATTAGTATAATTATTAAGTGATAAAACTGCAATCTCTCAGTTCTTCTATGGTATGCATGCGGTTTCTATAGATCCTATTTTTTAGATAGCCGAACATGAAGTAATCTAATGGGGTTAGATCAGGCAAAACTGTTGAAGATATTGGCAGGTTTGTCGAGCAGTATGTGCTGGAGCATTATGCGTGCTGAAATAACCTGTTCAAGCTCATTTTCTTGTAACTCTGCAATAAACAATTCAACATCTGTTGGTAAGTTGGGCTGTTACAGTTTCCTCGAAGAAATTGGCCCTATTATTCGTTGCCTGGACATAGCTAACCAAACTCCAACTTTTATGGGATGCAATTGCGTTTCTCGAAATTCGTGTGGATTTTCTGCAGACCAGATACAATAGTTTTGTAAATTGATATAGTCTGTTAGATAAAACCAGGCTTCATCCGAGAAAAATGATTTGATTAGCAAGTCATCGTCCCTTAAACTGTTATTAAACCAGTGACAATATTCCAATCGCCTATCGTGATCTAATGGTAATAATTCCTGTACCGTAGAAACTTTATAGGAATGAAAATGTAACTTTCTTTTGACAGCTCATTGCGCTGAAGTGTATGATAAGCCTATAAAATTATAAAATGTAATAAACTATTTCACTTAATGTTAATATTGATTTTTTACCTGTTTGTTGAGCTATACACAGATAAATTCGCTTATTTTCTTACAGTATTCAGAAATACTAATGTTGGTGATATTAGATGTAAATATAAACGATTTCAAAAAAATTATAAGATAAATAATCGAAAGATACTACAACACGCACGCCAATGTCGCTAAATGTCAAGAAAATTCATTTAATGTATGAAATTTGTATGTAGCTAACTTCGCTCATTAAATTGGTAATAAGTATAGATAAATTTTTCCGGAAAACAATTTTTTTCTTACGACAATCATTTTGAATCACATGGTATAAGTTTGTATAAAATTATTTATAATTAATTATTTTAATTTTCTTTGAGTTATATGAGAATACATTAGCAAATGCGCCATAGAATATAAAGAATTGAACCAATTTTAGACCATTCGAGCACAGAGCAGACACCAATTCGAAGCAATTCCAAATATAAAAAATGTAACAGAAACTTGTGAAAAATAATTTTTTTCAGAATTAGACAAAGCAAAATGTACATTCTCTTGGGTCCAATTGTGATGGAAGCCAATAGTGATGGATTGCTGCGAAGCAAACTGCTATTTTGTAGCAGCTACCAACCGTTGTTAGCAGATTGTAGCAGCTATTCAATATCGAAAGGAGCTGCTACTTTTTGTAGCAGTTTCCTGGCCGTATTTTTCGGACTACAAGACGCACCTCAAATTTAGAGACGATTTATTGAAAAAAATATTATATACTATGAGATTCAAAATGATTGTCGTAATAAAAAAACTGTTTTCCGGAAAAATTGTCTATACTTATTACCAATTTAATGAGCGAAGTTAGCTACATACAAATTTCATACATTAAATGAATTTTCTTGACATTTAGCGACATTGGCGTTCGTGTTGTAGTATCTTTCGATTATTTATCTTATAATTTTTTTCAAACCGTTTATATTTACATCTAATATCACCAACAATAGTATTTCTGAATACTGTAAGAAAATAAGGGAATTATCTGTGGTAATTAGCTCAACAAACAGGTAAAAAATCAATATTAACATTAAATGAAATATTTATTACATTTTATAATTTTATAGACTTATCATCCACTTCAGCGCAATGAACTGTCAAAAAAAGTTACATTTCATCCTATAAGTTTCTACGGTACAGGAATTATTACCATTAGATCACGATAGGCGATTGGAATATTGTCATTGGTTAATAACAATTTAAGGGACGAAGACTTGCTAAACAAATCATTTTCTGGATAAAGCCTGGTTTTATTAACAGGCTATATCAATTCACAAAAACTATCGTATCTGGTCTACAGAAATCCACACGAATTTCGAGAAACGCAATTGTATCCGTAAACGTTGGAGTTTGGTTAGCTATGTCCAGGCAACGAATAATAGGGCCAATTTTCTTCGAGGAAACTGTAACAGCCCAACGTTACAACAGATGTTGGAATTGTTTATTGCAGAGTTACAAGAAAATGAGCTTGAAGCAGGCTATATTCAGCACGATAATGCTCCAGCACATACTGAGCGACAAGCCTGCCACTATCTCAACAGTTTTTTGCTGACAGGGTCGTTAGAGCACAAAGATGGCCACCAAGATCGCCTGATCTAACCCCATTAGATTACTTCATGTTTGGCTATCTAAAAATAGGATCTACAGAAACCGCATGCATACCATAGAAAATCTGAGAGATGCAGTTTGTCACTTAATAATTATACTAATTGTATGTTATAATTTAAAGTAATAAATAAATTTAGTTAAACACCAGTTAGTACTGAATTATAAAATCATAATTTAGTAAAGTTAAATTAATTACATTTCATTTTTACAAGCAGAAACACCAATCCATAGTCGTTAATATAATGCGAGTTCAAATATAGGTTACCTTTCCTTATTTATGACAGATTACTTTCTTGTGTTCCACACTGACTTAGTTCAAACCTTCAATAAACAACACGCGGCATATACCTACCACCTGTTACTATACTATAGGAGCGGAATTGACAAATCTTTTTTGAATCTCATAGTATAATTTGAAATGTACCCGCTCCAATTTGAGTCCATTTTTATTAAAAAAAAGCGCGTCTTATACTCCGAAAAATACGGTAATGCTTTCTGAATGAAATTTGTATAGTTTCTGTAATTATAGTTTTTAATTTCTATTAAAAAAATTAATTCAGTTAAACATTTACACATTTTCTAAGTATTTTCATTTTAACATTTTTTATGTGTTAATTTGAGCCTATGTTAATAAACGGATATTATATTATGATTATAACTATTATATTCAACAATTACATAATTAGTTATTTTACATCAATGTAACAATTTATTGTTTTACATTTCTGTTTTTTTAAATAATGAATTAGCTCACAAACACAATTATGCGCTTCTATTGAAGATAAGTTTACTGCTGTGACTTGTGGTAGGATTCTAGGCATAATTGTAACATCCGCCAAGCTATATGTAAATCTGAAAGCTTATATTTAAGATTTTTAAAATTTATCTAAACTTGTAGACGTTAAAATTATGTTAGAATCTCACTATGGAAACAAACAACTATATATTTAGAAAATCGAAATTTGCCACTCTAAAATTTAGTTTCTTCAAATCCGCTAGACGGCGTCAAAAACTATTTTAGTTTTATTCTTAATATTGCAAAGGCCCATCTCGGTAAGGATTATCTCTGATTATAGGATAACTATAATGAAATACAAACCTATATACAGTAATTGAAATTGATTGAAATTTAAATATTGATTTGGTAAAAAGGCAAAACAAAAATATGGACATTGAATGAATGAAGATTACCTTGAGACTTTTCATGTTTTACCATAAAAGCTGCTTTCTATTTGTAATTTCTGATCGTGATTTTTCAAAACGTGATTAATTGTTATCACGAATCATGTTCAAGCAACTAGTATGCGATAAGAACGCACAAAAGCATACACGGTTTGAACATACTGAACCTAAAAATATCATGTTCCAAAAGGGAAAGGGGGTTACAAATCTTAATCACGAAATCTCGCTGTAGTGGAGGGATAAATCACACATTAAATTTTTCAAATTTAACCACATTCTCGAATTCCTAATTTGTATTTTATTTGCTTGTTGCAATTGATTTGGTATTTTCAAAAACTAATTAAGTAATTCTTTTGTCCGAGAGAAGCCGGACTTGAACCGTTTAATTCAAAAGAGTTCTAGTGTAATAAAAATTGTACTTAAATCCATTTTTTAAACTTCGAACAAATACACAAGGCACAAAAAATAGTTTTCCAAAGTCAAAGTTATCTTACTGACGTCGAATGTAAACAATCTACACCTTATCAAATTAATTATTTTTCACCGCATTTGAAGATAAAGTATGTTCTTTGTTGCGTCATATTCAAAAGCACCTCCACAAATGTTATAAAATACCAAACACATGCAGGAGTGCAAAATGTCAAATCTAGACAAAATCGTAGTATATTAAAAAACGGTTGAATTTAAAGATAGGAAATCTTAATACAAATTGTCTTTAAATAATACAACAAAACGTTCAGAAAAATGAAAATGTTTAAAATGATTCTTGATTTTAATATCGATGATAAAAAATAAAAAAAAAAGTCTTGGCAGATATGATTTAAAAAGATTCACCTACCTGCTACAACATAACGCAATAAATTCACCGTTTCGTGGATGCTGGACATTCCACCTCACCCCCACTTCATTCTCATTCAAATACGTTTCGATAAAATCGCGAGATCCGCAAGCACCGTTATCGTTCGATTCACCAACAACATCGAAGAATATATCGCTCTTCTTACTTAAATTATGACTAGAACAATCACTATCACTAAAATATTTATTCGTTGTCCTCTCTAAAACTCTATGTTTATTCGTCTTATTATCACAGTCGAGTGGAATAGATTTTTCTTTGGGTTTGCATTTTAAAAACTGGCTGGATGGATCTGAATTTTCCACATTCACGTCCCTGTTATCATCGGCAGAACGTGTACCTTCTTCCGCTGTTGTTGCATTGCAATACATCTCGTCGTTATCCATCGCTTTGCTGCATTACAGATGGGACATGATATGGAAGGCGGATTGGGTAATGTTAAAGGCGGTCATCGTGTTAAAGGTAATAATAATTGGATAACCGAAGAGCGGAGTAGATGCACCCTCGGGACGTTTTACATAAATCACGAAGAACTTTTAACATTTATCGATGTCCTTGTAAAATATACACTATTTTCATTGTGTTTCGTACTTGTCACCTTTACTACCGATTTACGACTTGCATTTAAAATAAGTGACAAAATATTATTCACCTGTTATTCACATTACTATACAACAATTGGAGATCGAGAAACACAGCTGATTGAACAAACTACATTACGAAGATACTCGATACTGGCGATTCTGCGCAAGCGCTTGAAATCTGATTATAAAAAAATAAAAAATCTATTTTTCCACATTTTACACTGCGGAACGATCGAAATAAGGCTTATAATCTCTGATGTTATTCCTACGAATATTATTGTATACATATAAACTTTTTTTTCCATAGATTGGCATCCTTAAATCCTTGATTATTTAAGGAGGGACAGATGTGAATAGTGGGGTTGGGAACCCCGCCAATTATAATTTTCTTGCGTTGTCGAAAATATATTCCAAAAGAGCAAAATAAATTGGAAGAAATTGAAATAATGGACTAAATACAAATTTATTCTATTTATATATTTCTTTCTAAAAAAATACAACATCCAGGATTATTTTCGAACTTTGATATTGATTTATCAAAATGCAGAAGCACCAATACATTAAGTATTTTTGTTGCGTGTTTATTGGTTTTTGTTTTTAATCTCTAATATTCTCGAATAATTTTTTTTTCACAATAATCTATATTCTGTTATAAAAAAAGTACGTTTGGCGTAAAAAATCTGGCGTTATTTGAATAATTTATTCCCACGATAACAAAATTTAAATTTACGGTATTATTTTAGTAACTTCAACGTTGATACATAAAATTTCCCACCATTTTGTATTACATTAATAGTTATTTTAAAGCCTTTACCTTGAATTCATTAAAATTGTGGCTGGAAATTTAAATTTGGCTATTAGGGTTACGTTAAATTCACTAAAAATAATAATAAAAAATAACTTTAGTTACTACATTAAAAGTTCTGAGGCTGTTCTGTCATAATTCAATTTTCGGATATTGTCTGTACATAGAATAATTCGGATTCAATAATTTTTCGTAATTATCTCGAAAATTACGAGAAGAAAAAATTTAATCAAATATTTTTTTCCAATATATCGATTTAAACGTAAGGGAATTGATTTTTCAGATTTATTTTTGCGGTTTTCAACCATTCAAGTTATTTTAAATGTCTCAATTCTGAGGATTTCCCACAATCTGTGCTATAAAATAAAAAAAAAGGTTTGGTTAATAAAAAAAATGCCAAAAATTTGAATTTTATTATTTATTTTCAATGAGATTTTATGAATATGAGTTATTAATTTATAGTTTGACCTCTCTTACAACTGTAAAAAATCATTATTTCTGCATAGAATAAAAAAGTTGCATAATAAGTTGATTTCAACATTCGGGTAATTTCAATTTAATATTCAGATATTAGCATTGGTAGCACTGGTTCCGAATAAGCTCAAATGCAAGGTCACGATAATTTCACTAAGGTAAAATAACTGATTATAAGTAAGGTTATTTAAGATATAAAATAAACTTGAGATCTCAGACAAATTGCGTGTCGCATGTAATCTTACGGTAGGTAAAATGCGTACGCAGTGCCATCATACTGAATCTGTGATTGCCGCTTATGATGCCCTCTCCCGGGAAAAAATACAATTACAGATCCCACATTATAAAGTGAGGTTATACATATGTCAAATGATGGTCAAATGTGTGTAATGTAGCAAATATGTTTTTATAATTTTTTTATGACTATCGGGAGCTGAAATGATCCCATTTTGTTCACTGTGCGGAAACTTACTATTCGTTCAAGAAGGCCCTAACGGACGTATTCAATTAGTTTGTAATATATGTCCCGTGTTTCAAAATATTAACAAGACGATTTCAAGCAGGAGCTATTACAAATTAAAAGTAATTTAATTACTTACTACTTACATGCGTTTCAAAAATACTTAAATTCCAATTGCTTTTCCAGGAAATCGACGATGTACTAGGTGGTGAAGAAGCATGGAAAAACGTCGACTCTACAGAAATCACTTGCCCTAGGTGTAGTCATAACAAAGCATATTTCATGCAACTCCAAATTCGATCCGCCGATGAACCTATGACAACTTTCTACAGGTGCTGCAACCATCAGTGTTCACATAACTGGCGGGATTAAATATGTTTATCCATCATTGTGCCAGGCGATTTATTACGAAATTTAAAATTGTCACGATGATTCCTCAAGTTGTGGTAGAAAATTCTGAAGCCATACCTTTTGCCATAGAGAAACTAAAAGCCGGTGGTGTTATAGCTTTACCCACAGACACAGTTTACGGTTTAGCTTGCTGCGCAACTGATATTGATGCCATCAACAAACTTTATGACATTAAAGCGCGTAATGAAAATAAACCAGTTGCTATTTGTGTCGGAAACGTGTGTGATATCAAAAAGTGGGCGCAAGTAAGTCATCTGCCAGAAAATCTGTTGGAATCTTTATTACCGGGCCCGGTTACTTTAGTATTGAAGTGTGCGAGTAAATTGGATAAATCTTTGAATTGCAATGGGAAAATCGGTATAAGGATACCAGATTATGACTTTATAAGAGAAGTATGTAATGGGTTGAAGGTTCCGTTGGCGCTTACGAGTGCTAATTTAAGTGGAGATCCTAGTTCGGTGGATATCAATGAATTTAGGACTTTGTGGGGTAAATTGGCAGGGATAATTGATGGGGGTAAATTAGGTGTCGGAGATTCGAACAGGGGTGCTTCAACAGTAGTTGATTTATGTGACCCAGGATACTATAGAATTACAAGGATCGGTATTGCTTCAGAAGAAACGAGTAAAGTTTTAAAAAGTTTTCAAATTAAAGAACAAATTAATTTTTAATTATCGTTGCAATTTTGTAGTAATGATGTAATTTATTTTCTAATAAAGAAGTGTTACTTGTAATAATTGACTTTTATGTACATTTCAAAATTATTCTGATCGCTACTACCAATATGTAGTTAAAGAAATGAAAATAATAAAAATATAAAATTAGCTACATATTAAAATATTCTTATAAATGCAAAGAAAATTTCAAAAACCGCTTTAATGGCCAAATTTAAATTTCCGAGGATTTTTAGTAATTTCGACATTGAAGCCATAAGCTTTCCTATTATTTTATATCACACTAATTCATAGGTATTTTATCGCCTTCAAAATGAAATAATAATTAATTATTTCATTTTGAAGGCATTTATAATCAATTAAACATAATTGCGGGAAATGTAAATTTAGGTAAGGTGTGAGCAACCATCCATACTATAAGAAGATGTGCCCTCGAATTTTAAGATGGCAACATTGTTAAGTTGGAAGTATAAGATATGCCACATTACTGACAAATAACTTGTCAGATGATATTTTTATAATCTAAATTTAAAACAAGGGACGTGTCATATATTTATTTTTTTTACTTTCAAGAATAAATTGCCTTTTAGATAATATATTTTTATAACCTAAATTTAAAACAAGGGACATGTTATATATTTATTATTTTTTTTTTACTTTCAAGAAAAAATAATTGCCTTTTAGAGCATATTTAAAAAAAAATAGGTACTTTGGTAAATATAAATATCAGATGACAGAACATAAACACTAAGCAGGACAATAAACACTTAAACCACAGCAATGAATTGCGCACAGTATTACCAGGTCAAATTTATGAAAGTTGCTAGATCGTACTATCAAAAATTAGTAGATTATGTAACAAATTGTGGCACAAAGGTGATAATGCATGAGGCACCCATAGGAAGTGCCATTAATTAGATATTCTAGAATTAATGGTTCCTTTTAACCAAAACAAAACCACTATGAAAAATGGGGAAAAAACAACTTGTATGCGAATCCAAATGAAAATGACGTGATTCAATATTGTCTTTCTCTTTTGAACAATTCTTATAATCTTTAACTTTTTTAATTCTTTTTGTGTTTATACTTTTTCTAAATGTTCTACCTCATTTTCACATTTCTTAATTTTTTTTTTCTTCTAAAAATGCTTATTTTTAATTTTTTTTTCCTTTTTTAACAGTTTTTGATTTCCACATGTGTAACCCATTTTTATCTATTTTTTACATTTGTTTTTCAATTTTTTACCAATTATTTATTATTATTATATTTTTAAAATTTTCTTTACCATTCTTCCTGTTATCATTATTTCTCAAAACTGTGGTGTCTTTTATTCGTTTTTTTTTTCTATATTTTTTCAACATTTTTTAGCTTTTTTCTATTTCTATTCTGTTTTTTTAACTTTTTTTCTTCTAACAATGTTTTTATTTTTTCGCTTCTTTTCTACATCTGTTTGTTTTTCTATTTTATTATTTTTTCAGATTTTTACATTTTCTGTATATATTTATTTAGCGTAGAACAAATTGTAACCAATGGATTTTTTTCTCAACTTTCACCACCTTTAAGCAATTTTTATACTTTTTTCTTATTTTTTTAACAGTGTTCATTTTGACCAACTTTTCTCTTTTTTACATTTATTTTTTTTTTTTCAATTTTTAGCCTTAATTTCTTTTTTTCACAGTTTTTCATTTTTCTTTCCATGTTTTTACCTATTTACATTTTTACAATGTTTCAGCAATATTTTTAATTTTTTATAACATATTGCTTGTTTTTTTTTTCATTTTTTAAAGATTTTTTTTCCATTTTTTTAACAGTGTTCATTTTGATCAACTTTTTTCTTTTTTAATTTTTTTTTCAATTTTTAGTCTTTCTTAATTTCTTTTTTTCAGCTTTTAATTTTCCTTTCCCTGTTTTTACCTATTTTTTAACATTGTTTTTCTAATTTTGGTTACCTCTTTTTATTATAACATTGCTTGGTTTTTTAATTTTTTAAAGAATTTTTGCAGATTTTTTACATTTCTCCAAACTTTACACTTCTTTTTAACATTTCTTTTCAAAACATTAATCTCTTATCAGCAATTATTTATCTCATTTTTTTCTCAAAGGTTTTTTAAATTTTATTCAATTTTTAACCCCCTTTTTACATTTCTTTACACTGTTTTTTTTTTTTTTTTCAAATAATGCACTTTTAATTTAAGTTTTCAATTTTTAAGAATTTTAATTTTATTTATTCTTTTATTAGTTTAATTTTTATTACTTTTTAGTTATTTACTTTTTTTTTCCTTATTGATTGCTTTTATAATTATATTTGACTACACAAATCAATAAAATTACTAATTTTTAAATTTAAATTTATTTTTTTAACGTTTCTTTTTCCAAATTTTGTACATTTTTTTTTAAATTTATTATGACTTTGTTTTTTTTTAGCTTTTTAATAACTTTTTTTTTATTTTTCTTACCTATTTTGTCATTTTTTTCAAAACACCTTTTTTAACAGTTTTTATATTATCCAAATGTTTATGTTGGAACAATTTGAAATTAAACTTTGCTAATAAAAATTAACAAGAAATAAGCTTTACTCAACTAATCTATCAACCTATTAGGAGCGTCTTCTTATTTTACAAATACATAGTTTTAATTTGATTTATACTCCATCTCTTGATGTACATTCAATCCAAACATTTAATTACATAACAGGTGATGTATTCTTTCACATTAAAATAGGGTATAAATTCACCATCACTTCTTACAGTAAATATAACAGAGCAAATCGATAGTTGATATCACGTTTATGATTTTTTATATAATAAAATAAACATAAAACAACAATATCGATAATTTTACTGCAATTTTAATATTATCTATTTTTTATCTATTTTTCTCATTGATAATGTTCAATAAAAACGCTTACTCAGCATTCGCAATAAGAGAATATTTTCGTACAGACCTAGTGTGGTCCTAGGTCCTAATGTATAGACGCTGCTATAGTTACAACTGTTATTGAATGGTTACAATTTTTGAAAGATGCCAATTTTTCTCAATTCACTGTCTTAAAATTTCCTGAAGCCCAATCCCCATTATCAAAAATGGACTATGGACGCATGCAGTATGAGGTAAAAATATAAATTACTGAAGTACACGACGCATATGAATTCCAAGTTTATTATTAAATTTTAGAAACCATCCCCTTATGACAATAGAGTGTACGTTGGGAATTGGTTTGAAGACCGTTGTCAATATAAAAAGGAAAAATTCAATCACATCTCAGTGTATATGGCCGATTTTGTACCTAAACCCCCCTCAAAAGATGAACCGGAAGTGATGTGGGACGCAATATTCACTGGCGAAGTACTAAAAGAAACGCCAAACAATAAATATAGTTCACACAAAAAGAATGCAGTGCGCTTTTAGGGAGGTGGTGCAAGATTACTGTTTGACCACGACGGGGATACTTACATGAATAACATGTCGACCACCACTGACTTATCCTACAACCATTTCCCGAAGTGGTTTAAGGATTCTAGAAGACATTGGAGATTCAGATACAATAGATGGGAACCAGAACAAGATTTCGCTCGGAATTATGTATGTACGGAGGAAATACATAATCACGTATTATTATTATTATTATTATTATATAGAATTTGTGATAAATTGCAGGGTAATATCACGAAATATGGGATATCCGACTATAAAAACTATTTATGGGATATGGCAAAACAAGATCCAAGGATAACTGCCACTACTACTTATCAAGACAGCTATGTCCCGCCCAAGGTAGAAGATATGATATTTAGACGCTGGGGAATACCAAGGTGAGAATTGCATAAGTAGTTTTATATCTTTATATACCGTGTTTGAGGTACGAGTAAAGTCAGTCGGTCATAAAAGCAGAGCTGGGTAATTACATGTACTTTAAAAATAATTACAATTACAAAGTACACTTCTCACAGGAAAAATCGGGACACCAGCAATTCAGAATTTTAAAATTTCTTGATTGTAAATGCAACTTTCAGAGGACGTATTCACTTATCATAGCCATAAATCACTTAATTATGTGTATATTACTCTGCGATCAAGATACGATAGAAATTTAAAACAGAAACATAATATATAGAGAGAAAAAAGGTTTATGTATAGAATACAAATCGGAGTTTCGGTGGCGCGTTTCCTTTAGAGAAATACCAATAAAAGAAAACACCTAACAACAGAAAGAACTCTTGAATAGACGGCTTCATTTAGAAATATATGTGTATTTAACTTGTTTGATGTTATGTAGAGATAATTCTTTTTTAAGAAAACATGTGGTGATGGAATTTTATTATTTAATATTATGTTCCAATAATATTTAAATATTATTGGATTTATTTATATAATTTTAGTAATAAATCTAGTGAATTCATTGAACACGAAGATTAAATTACATATAGATATATATGTAAATAAATAAATAAAAGTACAAAATAAAATAAATAAGGATATGATCGTGATTTTATAAAACACGGTTACAGTTGTATAGTTGTACAGTGGACCCGTCGTTAAACACCGGGAGCGCATTGGAATCAGCGTTGGTCCAGGTTAACGAAAATCCGGGTTATACGGACACTATGGTAAAAACAATAATAAAATAAGACAGTACCCACAGAAAAATGACTTGATTTCGTAGATAAACAAATATACGGATAAAACAAACCGAACAATTATATTTTTAAACTCATTTTAAACAATAAGGACAAAACTATTTGATACAACGCCCATTTCTAAACAAAAAAAATATTCGTCAAAATTGATCCGCGTTATCTGAAGATTCGGGTTCACAGAGTCCGACTTAACGAAGTTCCACTGTATATTGTTGTAAATTATTAATATTTGACGTCTACCTAATAAAAGTGTTGTATTAAATTCATGTATAATAATAGACAAAATAAAATGCACTTTGTGTAATAGGTTTTTAAAAGTAACATCGGGCGAATGATAATAAATAAAAAATTAAATAAAAGGGGATTTATAGTATGAAAACTAAAATAAAAAATACATATATTTATGTAATTAAAAACTATTAATTACATAAATATATATATATATATATTTGTTTTTTTTTGCTTTTCTTAAAATACTTTAGAAAGTAATTCCTTTCCCATTTCCAGTGAACTTCTGCCCTAATAGCCAAATTTAAATTTTCCGCAATTATTCTTAGTAACGTCAACGTTGAAACATAAAATTACCCACTATTTTGCTATTTTGTTGTATATTAGTAGTTATTTTAATGCCTTTACGTTGAATTCATTATGTAAGAAATTCGAAATTCCGAACTTCGATATACGTAGTTGATAGGTACCGTGGCATTTGCTGAGTAGCGTCTGCCTCACAGGAAACAATAATCTATTTTCGTTTAAAGACTCGCGTAATTAAAATAATATGGTATTACTTTGTATGTTATCTGCTTCTTTGTTTATTGTACGTTACATTTGCCGTTCAGCAATTCGCACGGTCCTCTCAAGTAGGACGTCTGAAAGTCAGAAAAATAACGCCTTCGGTCATACTTGCGCCGTCCTGTAAAGAGAATCGAAACTAGTTATCGGTGCGAATTGACGTCACAATCAAAGTTTATAAAAACCCTTAACATTGCGGTTTACAATTAATTAGTTCGCGTCCTTCAAGTTAGCTTCAGGAACAAGCACGCGTCCCTTCGTCGAGTGTTTCTAATTCTTAAATTAAAAACTTCTCTTAAAATTTTGCATTTAAACCTTAAGCCTAAAAAATCGAGAACAGGAAGCAAAAGCTTTCCTCGAGAGGTAATTAGTGATTTTGTACTAAAACCGTTTAAATTCCCCCTTTTATTTAGCTTAAATTTTTGTGGGTGTTTTTGTGCCTTAAAATTTGGATTACGAGAAGAATTATTTCTTCCCACATCGGCTGGTAAGATGTTCAAAATTTATGCTTAAAACTAACCAATGCAATTACGTGAAAACCGTAACTCGTTCGCTCTCTCTCTCTCCTTTAATGAAAATTTGTAAGGAAAATTTACCTGAGCTTATGTTAATCAGCAGTATAAAATTTTAAAATATTCAACAATACAAATTTTGTGTTGTTTCCTTTTGTTCATTGTTATTTTATTTAATTGTGTAGTTTGTTAGTTTTTTTTTTCAATGTCTTAAAATATTCAATATATAATTGTAAAAATATAAGTCGTTCTATTATTTCGCCATTTTAAAAGAAGTTCAGTTGAACCTTAGTAAAGACCCGAGAGGAAGACAATTTTGTAAAGAAAGCCGACGAGAAGGGAAAATCAGCAATCTTTAGGCTAACTAACGGCCCTGCTTCGACTGACGGTGGAAAACACAGTTGGGGAAACATTTTGGCTAAGATTACTAAAACCATTCGCTACAGAACAAAAAGTTTGTTTCCCAGCAGTGGCTCGCCGGTCAAAGAGCAGGAGGGTTGTCTGCGAGACGGAATTGGCTGTCTCATTTGAATTTGGCTAGCCACCCCAAAAGTTTCCAGACAAGAAAACCCGTTCCGTGACAATTAAAAATTGTGGCGGGAATTTTAAATTTGGCTATTAGGTTGGTGGAATTATAATCCCGATCTAGTGAAATATATATCTTCTGTTAATTGGCAACACTGGACGAAAGTGGGGAGCTGTTTTTTTGTTTATTTTGATTTAGTTGATTAATAACATTTTCAGTTGGATAAAATGTCATACGTATCTCACAAAATATTATTTTTAAGAAAACATTAATTTCATAACTGTTACAGTGCGATTTTCTTTCGTGGTTTTATCAAAATTGTAACCTCTATGTGTCAACAATTGATCATACTCGTATCTCACATACGGTATATTCTGATAGAATTTGCAATGTATATAAGGGAAACTTCTAAACAAGAAACTAAAAGAGACGTTTTCAAATAGGAGTACTTATTTGAAATACTTTCCTTACATTCTTTCTGAATAATTTTGATTTAATACATAAAAAAAAACTTCCTTAAAATAAGTTTTTACTTTGTACATTTCTAGACCGAACTCTTCAAGTATGAGTTCAGTTAATTTGGACACAATCTCGTTGAAACTACGCGACATACCCATCAACAGCGCCCCTCCGAATGAAGACCTCGTTGTGATTCCCAGACCGCCGAGATGTAATCCTATTACGTGGAAAAATTGTCCCGATCCCGATCCCCTCATATCGAAACGTACATCACACTTTAAAAGAACTAAACGACTGTAATAAACAATAAAATTATTTACGTATTCTAAATGATGTACTGATTGTCCTGAGTTTTCGCTATCTCTTCTTTGAATTGGGCTATCGTCTCGCGAGCCAACTTCAGCCGATTCTTCAGCAGGACGATTTCGACGCGAACTTTCTGCTTCGCATCGATAATCGCCTTGGCGGTTTTCTCCTTTTTCTCTTCAAAATCGGTGTGATGTTCCCACGGCCCCAGCGTTAATTGTTTCGTATTAGTTAGGAGATGGTGCATTAGTTGTGTCGGATCTTGGAATACGATTTCGTCGTAACTTTCGGATACTAAACCTTTACCTTGGTCTAAACGACTTCTGTAGTACCGCCTGTGTGGAAAAGTTTCAATATATGATACATCGTAACCGGCCTCTCATTCGGATCGTGGAAATGAATTTTAATTACGATTTCGAATTCTCCCCAGCCGGTTTCGCTTATTTCATATGGTGGTTTCACTACAATTCTATTCTGATTAGCGTAACTTTCGTGTAATTTGAAATGGACCTTTTTGACGTATGCGGACATATCTTCGTTGTGGTACGGTTTTACATACACCGTCCATTGATGTGTATGGCCATCTTCTTCTCTTTTCTTACCAAAATACCTGGCTATATTGCCGTAAACGATAGGTTTTACGATATAAACACCCTGTAAGAGACAAGGAAATGTATAAAAATACAACTAAAGTCTTAAAACACATACTTTCATCCTACCACCGGAATCGGGGCCAAAATCGGTCGGTAAACTCATTTTATTTGCTAAGCGCAACTATAAATATAAAAAGACATACACTCGTGTTTATTCACGATAAATATGAACTAGTATAAGCACAATTGTAGTTCATGCAATGTTTATGAATTCAAATAGGTTATGTTTGGTTATGTTTTCGCTCAATTTGACAGGTACGAGAAACAAAATATTCTTCATTTAGAAGCTGTACGTTATTTATACTTAGATTTCTTTTTTAAAATTCTTAATTTGATTCATAAATTAACTTTATTTTATTAATTGTTTCATTTTTTCATGGTATGATAGTAGCACAGAATCTTCACCTCAAACCGATAACACGATAATTTAAAAATAAAATAAAATGTAATAAAGAATAGCCAGAAGGAAAACAGCCAATCTAGGATACATTATATTTATATTTTTGCTATTTGTTTATATTTTGTGATAAAACCAACGATAAATTTATTGGGTATTTGCAATAAATATACATTTCAGGAGAATTTCAACAAACTAACGTATGCAAATGCTTATATCAACTATTGTTGCGGTTATTACAAATTGTTATTGCAGTAAGAAAATAATAAATTTAATTTAAATATAAAATTTAAATATTCATATAACATATAAAATGCATTTAAATGAGAAACACGTTTCTTTTATTCAGGATTTACCCCAGTAGCAAAATTTAAATTTCCCACAATTATTCTTAGTAACTTTAACAGAAAGACATTAAAGTAACTAGTAATCTAATACAAAATCAAGTTACTAAAAATAATTGCGGGAAATTTAAATTTTGCTACTAGGGTAGAATTCATTTAATTTTTTTAAGATGGTCAATATATATTTTTTTGTGATTAGCTTTGTAACAACAATCAAATAACTTGTTTATGTGTTGCTTCCCCGAATATTTGGCGTAATTTATACGTTGGTTAGTTTGGGTCAATAAAACCCACTCAAAAACCCTAAATCCTAGATTTGCTATAGAAAAATTTATCATTTAAATGCAGTTTCTTTACGCTGACATTTTTTTTATTCGTTTTATTAAAGAACGAACCTTAATGAATACATTTAAAGATCCCGCAACTATTTTTAATAACTTCAGCATATCGGTAACTTCATCGTTTGGGCGTGATGTACTTAACCATGAATTAACCATTTTGTATTTAAGGGTCTTTATTACCGCCATGTGGACCTTAGGTTTGTTCGCTGGTGCTGCACTTTCCACACTGACTCCTACTTAAAACAGGATAAAAGATTTACCCTTTATGCATCTGAGAAAGAGACAATATGCACCAGTGTAATTGGTGTAACACCAGCGAACAAACCTCTTACCAAAAATAATTGCGGGAAATTTAAATTTGTATATTAGGGAAGATATTAGGGACGCCAATTGCACAAAGAATGGCACAAAACACGTTCTAGATACCAATCCAATGATAACTCGGTTTCTAAACTTGAATTCGTCGTTTAAAGCCTCACTTGTAAAACACGTTTTTAAATGACATACATACAAGAGTCATATTTCTCATTAATTAATTCATCTCCATCTCAAGTTATTATCTAAATTCTTATGTTTGTGTTTGTTAAGTATTCCAATGAAGAAATGCAAATATCAATTTTTATTTACATATTTATTCAGCGCTCCTGGTTATAAGATAATAAATAAAGAATTGTTTGAAAATCCTGAGCGTTGGATAATCTGCGAAAAGTTTTTGTAAAATTATAGGCAAAATGGTAATTTTTAAATTCATGTTGCTTTTGAAGCGGCAGATTGTAGAGATCAAAGTTACCGGCAAAGAGTCTTTCATTCCCAAACCAATTCATAATCCAATCAGCCGGTATTTCAGTTTGATTTTTTCGTTGGGGGTGGAAGTAGTGTATTTGCTGTAGATTGAGGTTATAAATTAATTCATTTCTTAGCAGTGGTTATTTTTTTCTTTTTAAATGAGTAACCTAATTCAAACTTTAGCTTTCATCTTACCCGTAATAGCAACACTATGTGTTTTAAGCGTAATTTCTGTTAACATATACCTTAAGATCAGGTGAGCACGTTATTATTTGGATTATAAATGCAAAACTTTAAAATCCGAAATTTTAGAAGAAAATTTCCGATTAACGTTAACTGCTGGTTTTGCAACGAATGGACGAAAGTGCATTATGATAATTACAACAGTTTCTACTGCCCTAAATGTTCGCAATATAACGGATTTAATGAGGTTTATATTTCGCTTTTTTATAGGTATTTAATAAGGATCAATTATTAATCCTTAATTATATAATTTTTAGGAAGGCGGGTATAATAAAGTTCTATCAGAGCAGCATGATGAATTGTTAAACCAGCAAGTGCCATTGATACAGAAGAATAATGGATTTAAGTTAACAAATGGACTGTGCCATATTTGCAATAACAATCAAAAATTGAAAATTTATCAACTTGCCAATTTTGTCCCATTAAATGATGATATGTTTGATGTAGAAGTAGAACATTTTGAGTAAGTAAACAGATTTTGTTTGAAAATAGTTGCAATTTACTAATAACGAAAAATGAAACTGTACAGGGTGTTTCACAGGACTTGTTCACTATATTTGTTTCGATAATTATTGTGTATTTCTTTTTACTTTAATGAATTCTACTTATTATTTACAAACAATTTGAATTAGGATGTAAACAAATCTGTAAAGGCTCTGCTCCGATAAGCCATTAAAAAGTGCCCCTAAAGCTATAGGGCTGAAATTAAAGCAAATGAGTACTACTGTCACACATACTATAAATACCAAAAATTAGCTCAATCGATGCCACCCCATTCGAGATATTAGCATAAGGGTGGAAAAATTCAATATTTTTTTTCTCAGGAATTACTTAAGCTATCACGTTCACAAAAATTATGCAAGTAAACACTGATTATGGGCATTCTATAAAAAATCAAGAACTAATTCCCTCCACTCAGTTCAAAGTTATTATTATTTTCCCCTTTTTAGGGGTGGTTTTTTTGGGTTTGGTTCAAGGTGCCAACTTGGCTTTTTGTTATATTAGATCGTATGCATTTAGGTTTATTATATATTTTTTTCAGTTTTTTCTATGTGGTAGAACATGTAAATAAAAAATCAAATCTCTTTGAATGATCTTAGTAAAAACAATTTGTTATTGTTTATTTTAGGGTTAAAACAATTGTTCATGCGTCAACTTCAAGATTATCTGTATGTATGTTTCAGCCGTAGTAGTTATAAAAGCATCGAAATATAATAAAGAAAATTATAACAACAAAATAATATTTATTTCCGTACACGCAGTTGAAAGTTATTGTTATTTTTCCTTTTTGAAGGGCGGTGTTTTTTGAGTCGAGTTTAATGTGTCAATCTGATTTTTGTGTTATATAGTAATGTATGTATTTGGGTTTATTATATATATTTTTTTAAGTTCTTTCTGTGTGGTAGAACATGCAAATAAAAACGAAAAATCATCGAGCGGTTTCAGGATTATTTATATGTGGTACACTTCAGCCCTAGTAGTTATTAAAGCACTGAGCTATAAAAATAATTCTGTAAGAGTAAATAATAATAAGTAATATATTATTATATAATATATTATCTGTTGTTACATTTATTATTAACATATATGTATTCATAGTCAATATAAAAATAATATTTAGCTCCGTACACGAAGGTCAAAGTTCCCTTTGGGGGGTGGTTTTTTGAATTTCAATTTGACTTTTTGCTGTATAGTAATGCCTGCATTTGGATTTACTATATACTTTTTTCCTAATAAATTCTTTACAAGTGATGTCACATGAACTGAGAAATATGCTCTTGATTTACAACCTTCACTGATTCTTCTGGGAAGAATGAATAGCTCCAAATAAGTATTTCTATCATCTTCATCGTTTATTTATTTGTTTAAGTTTTTTTTCTTCCAGATATTTTTATTAGCAAACCACCGCGATTAATACACTTATGTGAGAACATATTTCAACTTACTTTCTACAGCACTGCTGTTTATTCTACATAAAGAAATTACATTAAACAACAGTCTCCAAACTCTCACAATCAAATAGTTGTCATATTAAAACAAATTATGCACGTCTCAGAACATTGATTAAAGATATGTGTATAATAAATTTATATATCTATTTGGTAGTTAGAACAAGAGTAAAATACGAATAGCGGTTCTGTTCAACATTAAGAAAATCATAAACAACTATAAATACATAGCTTGTTGCAATAACAAATGTGAATAGAATTATGTTGTTATTAGAATAATAAATATCTAACAGAGATTTGATTGATTTATGTTAATATGTTATATCATATAAAAACATATATATTGTACCAAAACGCATAGATTTACAGGTAACAAAAAATCAAGTCGAATTGTTAAATCCAACTTGAAAAAACATTCCCCAAAAGGACAAAATAACTTCGAACAGCGTGTGCGGAATTAAATATTATTTTATTGTTACATTATTCTTTTTTATATGTCGATGCTTTTATAGATACTAATAGGGCTGAAATGTACATACATATAAATAAATCCGATCGATGAATAATTTGAGTTTTATCCTTAAAATAATCAATAACTCAATGCTGCTGCTAAGATTAAAGAGGTTTTTTTTTATTTGTATTACTTTATTGAAAGAACTTTGCGAAATATATAATAAACCCAAATATAATTATACACTCATGTACATATAATAAAAAGTCAAATTGGCACCTTAATCGCAACTCAACAAAATCACCCCTCAAAAAGGGAAAATAATAACAACTTTGAACTGGGTGTACGGAATTAAATATTATTTTATTGTTACATATTGTTTTGTATATTTCGGTGCTTTTATAACTAATAGGGCTGAAACATTTACACAAATAATCCTGAAATTAATCGATAAATAATTATTTTAACGCTAAAATAACTAATAATTGCTCCTACTAAAATCATTCAGAGATTTGATTTTTTATTTACATGTTCTACCACACCGAAAAAACTGAAAAAAAATATATAATAAACCTAAATGCATATGATCTAACATAACAAAAAGCCAAGTTGGCACCTTGAACCAAACTCAAAAAACCACCCCTAAAAAGGGGAAAATAATAATAACTTTGAACTGAGTGGAGGGAATTAGTTCTTGATTTTTTATAGAATGCCCATAATCAGTGTTTACTTATATATTTTTTTTGAACGTGATAGTTTAAGTAATTCCTGAGGAAAAAAATATTGAATTTTTCCACCCTTATGCTAATATCTCGAATGGGGTGGCATCGATTGAGCTAATTTTTGGTATTTATAGTATGTGTGACAGTAGTACTTATTTGCTTTAATTTCAGCCCGATAGCTTGAGGGGCACTTTTTAATGGCTTATCGAAGCAGAGCCTTTAATCATTTTCAAGATGTGTACAATTTTGTCAAAATCATGATACTTGTGTAGCTTTCAATAATCTTCCATATTTCCTAAACTATTAAAAGTAATTATTTAAATTTGCTGGAGTGTAATAAAGAAAGTCGTATGTTCCTAATTTTGTGGAAAAATACCCATTTTGTGTTTTTTTTTTTAGGAAACAATTAGAAAAGGCCTATAAACTATGCCCTCGATGTGATGGAGTGGTGAAAAAAGTGATCTCGAGACAAAATAGATGGCTATTGGGTGCGAAAATCAACACCTTGAAGACAAAAGGCCTCTCCTTACTAGATCTCAACAAATCCAGTAGTTCCCTATCCAAGAAGTCGAAACAGTCGATTTCCTGAGATTCCTAACCTCATGTTAATTTTATTCGCATCCTTGATATTTTATTACCGTCTGTAATATCGATTTCATGTCTCAAAATTTTAAACACACCATTAATTACATTATCTCATTCGATTATCCGATGTTTACTATTTTTAATAATAGCCGAATCGCGTTCGCAAACAGTTTCCATAAGTATTTGAATATTAGCATCCCATCCCTACTTGAGCGCACACGTTGCCAATCCTAAGCGCGTTTCTCGGGAATTTGCTTGACAGTAATTATTTCTTCGACTTTCGGCAATTTGACTAGTAATATTGATACAGCGCTTTTGAAATCCTTGCTTAACCTTCCTAGGCCAGACGTGCACATGCTATGTGTAACGGGGTTATTTTTTCAAACAACTTCGTTGTTTTCTCCGAAAGGATTACTTATCAAAATGTTAAATTGTTCGTCTTATGGGGCTGCTTATTGGCGATGACTAAGAATGAATACGTTGTTCTAGATCCTGCTGTCACTCTTTCACTACAAGTAAGTACAATAAATAGTATATTATAATGTTTTCGGCTTCAAACACAGAAAACAATTTAAGGTTTACACAAGCTTTATTTAAGGTTGTACCGACAAGGGTGCAAGCTTGTCGGTAACCTTGTCATTGACAAGGGTGTAAGCATGATACAAGAAAATAAGGTATGCTCTTGCGCATCTAGGTGTGACGTATTTGAGGGCCAAATAGTACTACCAATCCAATACCAATGTAAAGAAAATTAACTCCCATTTAACTGTTAAAACTGTTTTTTTTTGCCATTTCCTTCAATCAAATTTGCATTGAAACAAAATTTTAGTTAATTCACATTTTTAAATGTAATTTTCAATTGAATGCAAAATCGTTATTGTTTTGTGATCAGTGATTCTATTTGATATAAAGAATTTTTTGCCTTTAGTATAACATTTCATGTTTGCTTATTTTAGTGTAATGAAGCAAATTAATCATTAATCCAGACCGAGTTAGAATCAAAAAAAAATGTATATTAAAAAAAAGAAAGAATTAATTAATTATTGTGAGTGGAGTGTTTTATTTCCTTTTTTTACAAATTCATTTATCAATTCTTTTTATTCTACTCCCTGAAATGAATGAAAGTCATTCAAGAGTTACTACTACAATATTTATAAACAGTTTATCCACACAATACCTAAAACGACGATTAAAACACCTATCACGTAAATCGAAACTACTGCAAGCGCAAGCTGACGCAGAACATTAAATAAAAACTAAATAAAGTGTTCTAATCGATTTAAAAATAAACTGAAACATGTTAAAATAAATATAGTAATTTGGAAAATACATCAACAACAATGGCGATAGCCGAATGATGACGTGTCTGAGGGCCATGCACGAAAAAGGCGAGTTTTGGTTTTCAGTTGAGCATACCTTATTTTCTTGTATCATGGGTGTAAGCTTGTTGCAAGGTTATGTCAAGGTTTCTAGTTGTCACAGGACAAGGTTTTCATTAGCTTGTACAAACCTTGATAAAAGCTTGCGACAAGCAAAAGAAAATAAGAATTGGGTATATGAAGGCGCACTCGCGGAAATAAGTGAAAATGTATGAGAATTTCAGTATTTAATAATAAAAATAAAGAAACTTCTACATATTTATATATACCTAGGTGACTTACAGAACCTGTCCATTAAAACTTTTTGACTTTGCAATGATATCTTGATTTTGAAACTTTTGCATTAAGCATAGTTGGCTATGATCTCTTTAGAAAAAACAATTGCATCTATGTGGCACTTCCGGTTACATCGAAAGCCATGGCCAACTGTGATATTTTAAATAAAAACCGATATTTTTTAGTGCATTTTTAGGTTCTACTAAGCATTTTAAAACCAATTTTATAAAACACCTACTTACCTATCGGTTACCGTTTCCGAGTTATTTTTATTTTTGTGAAAAAAAAAGTTCAAAAAAATATGATGCTGTAAATGCGTATAACGGCTATACAGTAAAAGATAGAGAGGTTTTATGTTGATTGCAGAGGATATGAGTCCTCTACTATTTAACTGGGGAATAAAAAAAATTGACAAAATTATACACGGTGTTCCAAAATCTAGGGTTGATTTGCGATAACTTCTTAGTACTAAAAGTATTTCTTTTTTCCAAATGGAACGCCCTGTATATTTTTACACCATGTGATGTAGAATTGAATCCTCCCTTGAAGAGCTGTAGGTGTTCTTATGCCTATCTCTATTGCTTCTTTTAGAATTAGTGATTTTCAGAAAACATAGTTTTTATTTATTATTTAAATAATAGTATTAATTTGCGAGTATTCGTACTTGTGGGCCGAGGCGGTAGCCATAGAGAAGTTATTATTATATATATATATAAGATTATAGCTTTATTTAAATTATTTCCATGTGAATGTTATTACTTTAGTTGTATAATTTTATTTATGTTTTTGGGTATTTTATTTACTTTGTTGCTAATGACTTGTGTAATAACCCACAAATGTATTATATTGTGCCCGTGTTGGTTTGATCAGTGAGAATAAGTAAATATTAAATAAACGTGCAAAAAATAAAACTTCCATTAAGTTTCTGTTAATACCTACATATATTGAAAGTTGCTGTGATAAGAAGTATGTTGACATATGTTTGATGTAATAAGAACAAAAAAAAAACACTGCAGGTAAAAGTAAATAAAGAAATAACAATAAAACACTCAAAACTAACACTATTACTAATAAACGAATGTAAAATAAAGTAATAACAGAAATAATAACTACGGAAATTTGGAACGCACGTTTAAAACAAAATAGATTAAAAACAACTGGCCATCAATTGACGAACCACGGGCCATATTAGCCGCCATAGCCACAGACGAACTATCCAACTATCCCCCTCAGTAATAAGGTATACCAACCACAAAATAATTTATTCTGTGATTCAATACACATATAGTTATTACACAAATATTACTAAACATATATTGTTTGGCTTCCATCTATTGAGGTTTGCGGGGACTACCATTTGCTTTCCTTGTCTGACACCCGCTGGGACTTTTGACCAGATTTAAGTTACTACCCCATGGCGGTAGCCGAGGCCCACAAACCGTAGCCATACTCGCAAAACTGTAGTTTCTGGCCTAGTGATACAAATATCTATTGTACATATGCTATAAGAGGCGAACATCAGATAAAGACGAATGCTTCCCTTTGTGGTTTTTGCCGCAAACTTGTTGTGCCTTAAACGGAATGGATACCCTTATTTGAAAACTAATAATAATAATAAATCGAGGTCGTCAAAACAACTTTCATAGAGAATTTACCAAATGAATAGCGGACATAAAATATGAATTTATCAAATACGAAATGTATAGTTCAACCTGAGAATATACAATCGAAATCGCGATTAAGATTGTTAACCTTTTTGTGGGAGGAGCTGTACGTACAAGAGAAGGAATTCGCTAAATTAAAATAATAGCTTTAGTTAATTTTAAAATAAAATGTTTAGATTGTTGTGTTTTTTTTTTCATTAGCTAGAATTTTTGTTTTATTTTTAAATTAAATTTGTTTTAGTAGTTTGTTTTATACAGTTTTCCGTCATGTTAAAATTTAACCAAAATACTCTCTCAACTAAAACATTTTTGGTAAAAAATCAACAGTAAAAAGTTTATAACCATGGTTAGGTCTATTGGGGGACAGACTGTATGCGTACACTACTAATAAAACGACTTAATCAATTATAATCAGACATCTATATGCTTTGTCATCGTTTGCGATGTAAATAGGGAAATCCCCGATCTGAATGTCACATATATTTCAAACCATTTACGTAATTTGACTTGGTTGAAAATGATATTTGACTCACTTAATGCGAAATTTAAATTAACCCAAATCGTGCAGCTGAGACACTTTTATGAGTTTACAAGAAAGGCCAACTACAAAAACATCTAAAAAAAATCCAACCTTACAAATACATATATCGCTTTCGATAATATGAAGCAAAAAACTGGAGTTGTGTATATAAAAGAAAGCAACTCACCTCGAACATTTGTTGTAGCTTTTTTATCGTTAAATTTCTTTAAAAAATAAAATACTTAATGATTATTTGCTAAAACAACAGCATACATGTATATTATCTTATCTGACAACGGTTGCGCCATCATGCTATGATTCCGCTTATCTCATTTATACTACCAACTTAAATTTAAAAGAATAATTATTTACAGAAGTAATCTACAATAATAAAAAAAATAATAAACGCTGAGGGAATCCCCAATAATCCCCATTAGATGAGGTGTTAACGTCTAATTGTGGATCTGTCTATTTAAAATTGAAGATATGTGTGGATAGAGATGTTATCGTCAATTTGTTCTCAAAATTTAGTTTATTAGAGAAAATATTCGGGAGATAACCGATTGCCCAATGTTGAAGTTGAAAGTTTGATATCTTTGGGGAAGCTTTGCAAGAGGCAATTTTTTTTTTCATGAATCGTACATTTTACAACTGAAAGAAAGGCTTATATTCTTTTATATAGGTAATCTGCTAACCATTTTATGGGTGAATTTGAAACTGATTGGATGATTTGTGACGGAAACTCGTAGTGTAGAGCTATTAATTAAATAAATAAGATTCAACATTGGTACAAATCATATTATACAGGCTATCTCACGAGGAACTGCATCGATCGATATATGGAAGAGTGTACATTGGAAAATTCTGAAAATTTCTGTCCTGTCTACAAAACCAACCAATCATTAACAAACTAATTCTTTTACGTTCTGTTAGTTCGCCCATAATGAACAATTATTTTGAGTATCTGGAAACTATCTGTCAGTATTGACTATGACTGTCATACTGAGTAATTCATATAAAGGGAAAAAACAAGAAAAAGATCTTAATCCTCACAAAAAAATTTAATATATCACACCACTGGTTTCGCTCTAACCGAGCATCTTCAGGTCAGCTACAGAAGCATCGATTAAGGAGTATAAACTAATAATTAGTATTGTATAGATTTAACATATTTTGTATATAAATTAGAGAGATAAGTAAAGTAACAAATTAAAAAATTAAAAATTATTTAAAAAATATACTTACACTCTATAATCAGTTTAAAATTAGTCAAGATTTAAAAACATAAGTAAAATTGGAAAGTGCAATGTAAATAGTAGTAATAAGTAAAATGTGTAAATAACAGACATTAAAATGGCCAATAAAACACTGAATTAAAACAAACGACACTTTAAAATATTTAGAAGATGTTTACATTCCGCACTCAGAATATAAAATGATTCTGGAATGAAATTGAATTAGGTTCGAGAAATTATTCTAGAAATTGCAATACAATAGTGCCATCTGTTATTGTAAAAAGTAAACTTAAAACAATAAACTACTGAAGATCCAGGTGGAGTAATTGAAAACCATATATGTCAGGGTGTCATCTCTCGAGTAGAACTTGAAAAAGAGGCGTGGATTCGAAAACCAATTGCGAATTTAAAGAAAGGGCTCTACCAGTGAGCTGCTGCCTCAGTATCTCTAATCTGGGGGAGGACAACTAATCTGGCGGTACATTCAAATGGGTGGTTTTATATACTTTTGGTATTTGAGAGCTCTATTTGTGTATATACCAAATATTTCATGACTATAATAGTACAATTTTGTAATAATTATACTATTATAATAATGAAATATTACATCGATAATGTAGCTTTCTAATTGCATACGGCGCACCATCGGCAGCACTATAATAAAATTTACCACGTGATTACAATAACCAATGGGAAATTTGACGAAGTTTCTCCTATTAAGATTCTACCCCCACAGTATCTACAATGCCTCGAGGTTGTTAAGGTAGAAACCTCTTCTGGCAGTATGTAATATTGCAAAATTGTGATCAATGTTAAAACTGTTTTTATTCTCTTTCAAATGGTTACCAAACAGAGAATCAACCGTGGAATTGGGTTTTACACTACGTAAATGTTCATTTACCAAGTGTAAAACCCAGATCAATGTTAAAATTTTATTTATTCTCTTTCAAATGTTTACCGAACAGAGAATCCACGTAAATGTTCATTTACGTAGTGTAAAATCTAATTCCACGGTTGATAGCAAAGAGATCTTAGCTACGTCACAACTGAGTAGGATTATATGAGATCTCGGACATCTGAAAAGCAGCATTAGATTTCTGTTTTCAGAGAAGGCGTCCCAGCGACCTACTAAGTTATTGATAACACTAATCTTGTACTTTGTTGGAGTTTTGGAATTGAAATTTAAATATCTTTCAGAATGGGTAGCTTTAAAATAGTGATAATCTGGGCTGGGGACTCTGTGTACAATAGAATTCTATTTATCGCTTCATTTATACATCATTTGTACTCTGTGTGGCAATAGTCGATTTCTATATGCCGCCATATTGTCCCCTAAAGACGATACGTCCACACACCTCGCTTTGAAGGATAGATAGATCGTTTAGAAAAGGATAGTATTTACTAGTTGATGGCTTACTTTACAACTTATTTGTTTGACTTTAAAAGTGGTGTGAAATATTTGGAATGTATAAATGGATCGCTTTTTTCGCATTGAATACGTCGTTTTATATTAAAGAAGATGCGCATTTCTTTTAACGCTTCTTCTTCATTCACACCCATAATTAATGTATTGGGAACATTTAAAATCAATAGATAAGGATTAGCGAATAAAATATACAACTATTTTTCGCAGTGCTAACCTAAACAACTTCTTTATTCTCACTTAATGCCACCTATGTGTTGTCTTTTTCATAATTAATTAATATTATTATTAATAATTACTAGGACGTCACGCCAATAAATTCTAAACGGTTGGTTTTCGCACATTTAAGGGATTATATTTCTATTCCTAAATTCATTGCACTGTTTTTAGACACACAGAGTAACAATTCACCATGTTATCGACTTCAAACATAGAATTCTACTATAGAAAACTATAATAGAATTCTATTGTACACAGAGTCCCAGCCCTGATTCTCCCTTATTAAATTAATGCCTAAAAAGCTCAAACTGTTCATGCTATTTTCATTTTGTAAATTGCAACCTAGGGTGAAACGAGTTAAAAGAATTTCATACTGTATTTTTTTTTATCTTCTGATATTGTGAGAACACAGTCGCCTACATATCTTTTAAAAAAGGGAATATGTATATTGTTATTCTTTTTTATTTTTATTTTAAATATCAATTTCGAGTTTTCCCATTACTAACTTCTTTAACTACTGGACCTTTTAAGGTCCAGTTTGGGAATTTATTCCCAAGATTTATGTTTGACAATTGAATTCATACAGCATTTTAACAGGAAGAAACTTTGTCGAAGTAAACTATGTGTTTTTTTTTAGTAGTTATTAATTTTTGTATTTGTTTCAGATTGTAATTAGTTCTTACATAGTATACGCCTTCTTCAAAGACGTTAGGAAAAACGAAACAAACAGAAGTAATGTAATCTACAAGAGGAAAAGAACCAGCAATATACTAGCCGAAAATAAATCATCATACCAAACCTATTTAGCAGATAACGAAGACGACTTCATCAACGACCATTCCTCCACAACGGACCCATTCTCCTTATTCAATTCCACATTAAAACCGAAGACTACCTACAACGAAACAGACACTGCCAATTCAGACTGCTCCTACGGCTCATTTATATCGCGATATACTCATAATCCGTTCAAAGAGCCATTGCCTAGAGTAAGATCGCCACTCGCCGCCAATCAGAGGGACCACGCTTTCGGGAAACCGCCGAATTTCGTTTATTCTTTGACTGCTGCTGCTTCGTCACCGGGATTGTTCACGAAAGCGAATAGTGATTTCGACGAAAGTTTTTCGACGAGATCGCATCGTACCTCTTTCCGGGAGTTGAATAGTCGCATGAGTAAATGTGAACCTCGGAAAATCAATAATCAGTCGAATAGCTTCGATTTAAACGAGAGTTTGCACAATTTACACTTGGATAGGAACTGTTATGACGTCAGGGCGCCTAAGATCGTACCGATTACGGTGTTGAAGAATAACAACGCACCTCGGCCCATCATATCCCCTCCTAAATTGACGTGTACGAGCCGTAATTCTTGGCTTCCCACTGACGACGGTTTCTGGAATAACGTTAAAGATGTTCACTACGAACGGGCGAATATTAGCAGCTCCTCGAGTCAGAGTTCAGGTTTTGCGTCACAGACCACGGAAATGCCCGATATGAAAGTGTATTCTAACGTTTTCCGAAGACAAAGCTCATTCTCTGACAGCGGCTCGCGTTTATTTAAACAAAATTACCACGTGTACAGAAATCAAAATGGCTGGAGCAAAACTCTAGGTCACATATTTAAACCGATCCAACCGAATAAAATGTACAATGACGACTTGATATCGTAGCGACTGTACATTCGATTCTGAACAGTTTAACTCAAGGTATTTTTATTAGTTTAATTAAATCGAACTCGATACTTTCAACTGCCATTGTCAGGTAACCACGCTAACATATGTTGCGATTTTGTTCGGCGTTTAAATAAGTCATGAAGTTAGCTTTAGGTGTATTACAATGCGACTAAAACAAGAATAACGCGAGATGGATGCATTTTCACGTATACAGGCTGGTTTTGAAATAGGGGGATAAAATATGACGAGGCGTTAGAGCATGAGACATCAAAGAGAAATAATAATTGAAAAAAAACTGTTACCGAAAAAGAAATAAATTTACAACTTCCCAAATAACATGGTGACGTGAAATGACGTTTAATAAACGTGAATGTCACGTAATAGATGTCATATTGACGTCAATTAAACGTCATTTCACGTCATCATGTTACCTGGGTTACAGCTATATCGCTGTTACGACCAAGTGTTTAAAACGACCTCCATTAGTGCCGCAGATACACATTCTAACACGAATATATATTAAATAAATCGGTGCCGATACAATCTAGTTTCAACAGTTCCTATGAATTCCAATCAGAAACGATATACCGACGAGATAACTGTAAGTTCCCTAAAATAGTCAAATTTAAATTTCCCGCAATTATTCTTACTAACTTCAACGTTGAAACACAAAATTACCCACCATTTTTGTACTAAATTAATAGTGATTTTAATGCCTTTACCTTGAATTCACTAAAAATTGTGGCGGGAAATTTAAATTTGGTTATTAGGGTTGTAAATTTACCTTATTTTTCTACAAAATCAAAAACGCCCTATCAAATTTCGTGCCCTATTTCAAAACTAGCCGGTATATACAATGTGAGTGAATAATTTTTATTTGAAACGAATGTCGAAAATGTCATTGCTCATTTTAAGTACATTTTTCTCTGAATCCTAATTTAATAAGTTTCTAATTCGCCTAGTTAACGTGATTTTGATATTATGAAAGTAACTCCACGTTATAGGGTATAATAGCTAAAGGAGATATTTAATTTATACACAAAAACTTCGAATTGTTTTTTATCACATATACAAGTGTTTGTAATGTATTTCAATAAAAAGTACAAATTAATTGTTTTTATTATTTTATTGACACCCATATTATCATTCCATTTATCTTATACAAAACAAACACAAATATTACAAGCAGAAATATATAATTTGATTGAAATTAAATTTTTGATGTAAAGAATTTAAGCAATTGAAGATACGAGTGGATGAAGGTGCTATGTCGCATTTTAAAAACTGTCTTTTTTGCATGAATCAAGGTGTTTTGTACCCATCTTTCACATAGCACCATCGAAAATTCCAGAAATTCAAGAACATTAGAGTCTTGTGAATGTATGAAGAGATTGTGTTACAATACTTTTGAAAAGAATTAGATAAAAAAATGTATTTCTGAAAAAGTTTAATTTTTGTAACATAACACCTTCATACACTCGTGTCTTCCATTACTTTACCAGATAATTTGTTACTGCCCTAATAGCCAAATTTAAATTTCCTGCCACAATTTTTGGTAACTTCGACATAAAGGCATTAAAACAACTATCAAGTGGTACAAAATAGGCTGTTTATAATATTGGCGTTTTATGTTTTATTTTCAACTATCTTCATATAAAAAGTATCTTATAAAATTGTCAGAATGACAAATGTGCCAAACGTCAGGGTTGTCAATTAAAAAAAATAACAATAATATAGCCAAGAATCAAAAAAAAAGTAGCTCGAAAATACAAGGTTTGTTCGTTGATGTTACACCAATTAAACGTGCAAATTCTATCATTCTCAGGTACGTAAAGAGTGAATCTTCTATCCTGTTTTAATCACAAGCCAGTGCAGCACCAACGAACAAACCTACAATATGCCATCGTACACAAACATCACACTTTTAAATATAAATAAACGACAGTGTTAAAATTTCCTAAAAACGGCAGTGTTAACCGTTTCTATAAATTGTTTCTTTTCAGTCTCATAAATTGCCCTCTATTATTTTTAGTAACTTTACGTAAAAACATTAAAGTGTGCGAAGATAATACAAAATCTTGGGCAATTTTATATTTCAATGTTTAAATGATTAAAGAGAATTGCGGCAAATTTGAATTTTGCTTAGAAGATAACACCAAAAACAGTTTGCCTTTCAAATATAATAATAATCAAAAAATAGTATATTTGTTGGATTTCATAAAAATGATTTTCTGTTTATTCTTTTTCTCTTACCATGTACGGTATGCTATTTTTCGTATGATTTTGATAAGTTTTTCTAACTTGATCTAAAAAAGAATGTAATTTTTAAATTAGCTTCTTATATCAAATCAAGTCTTTAAACTTCCGTACATCATTCTAGAAAATTTCGTGTTTTAATGTTTAAGTAGTGTGGTTTAAGTTACTAAAAAAATGCGGAAAATTTTAAATTCTAATGTATGGAAAGTTAGGCTCAAAATTTAGGGATTTTCAATAGAAGATGATAGAATGGAAGATGATTGAAAAACAAGCGTTTTTTTTTGTTGATAATTGCCGCAAATGTGTGTTGTAATAACTATTAATATTCAATAATCATATTTTTATCATATGATCCAGTGACAGCAACTTATTCAACAAAAAAAAAAATTGACAGTTCGATACCCTGCGAAGAAATATAGGTTGCGATTTTTCGCTTAAAAATGGGTAATACGTTTGGGAATATGCCCAATAACGGCATCAATTTATATTATCACCCCGACGTAACTCCTAATCCGTTCAAAGAATCACAATTCGATCCCAATTTGGGCTTTCCAAATGGCAGGAAAGAAAGAGGTACGTTTATGTAATACTTTTGAGGTTATATTTATAACCTCTATTACGGATACGAATTGTAGTTATGAAAGCGACGCCCGCCGAATTAGAATCCGCTAAGGTTCCCATTAAGGATAGGGACTATTGTGCACACTTGTTATTGAAATTTCGTTCCTGCCGGAGGGAGAATTACCCATGGGTTGTGAAATGCGAACATGAAAAACACGAATATTTACACTGTCAACATGAAGAGTAAGAGTTAAATTGTATTTCTTCTTTTTTACTAGATGTAAAATAACTGCCAAATCTGTGCATGTTAAAAAAAATAATAATAAATGACATATGTACATGAATATAGTGTGAGAAGGGCTGTGGTTACTATTTGGTATTCTTATATACAGTGACCGGCATAAATATTGCAACATATGGGAAATTTTTTTATTGTTAAAATATACTAAAACTTTTTTGGGGGATAGGTTGTGCATGTCTAGAAACCCCAAAATTTATTTTGACACATGTCACGTGACCACTAGTATGGCGGTAAATTTAAAAAATATGCCGTGAATCTACAAAAAGTGAGGTTAGATGACATGATATCGAAAAAAGTTATTTGAAAAAGTTGCTTAGAATTCAATTTTGAGGCTGTATGCAAATTTTTGTAAACATATTTAAAAAAAAATAAAAATCACAATTTTTCCAAATATTGTTTCATTGAATTACATATTTAAATTTTTTTCGCTCTTAGGAGCTCAATTGCAGTACTACTTCCAAATTTGGTTGATACTCGAACAGTTTTGTCAATTTTTGTATAATTAAGATAGCGAAAACTGAAAAATACGTTTTCAGTGTGACAATTGTTGTTGCAAGAGACTGTATCTGCTAGTAATAAATAAAATTTTACAAACATTTTCTCTCTAAGTCACTTAGCAGACATTATTTTTATTGAAAATTATTATATTTCTTGTTTGTTTTCGGCATTAAAGTGGAAACTATTAGTCAAAAACTGATACTACTACATGCACGCACCGAAGGTTTTAAAGTAGATTTTGAAATTGGAGAACAAGGAATAATAAACAATAGGTAAAATAAAAATGGTAGTAAGTAATTGCTTATTTGCCAAAAAATTAAAATAATTTACTACATTATTTTGTTGTTTCTAATTTCAAAGCCTACCTTACTTATAAGAAACAGAAGGATATGTATGTCTAACAAGTAGGTATGCATTTTTAGAGTTTCATATTTCTTAGTTGTTCATTACTATTAGTTATTGTTTAAATGTTTTTCCCGATTAAGTATTCCTATCATTAGCTAAAAATACTGGTTATTTATTTCTACTGAGTTTTATAATTTCGAAACCTACATAAATACCTTCCGTGCGTGCAATAACATTGTGAGGGCTTAGATGTTTAGTGTTATGAGTTTTGGACTACCGATTTCACTTTAACACAGAAAACAAAAAGAAAATATGATAATCTTCAATAAAAGTAATGTTTGCTAAGTGGTTTAGAGAGAAAATGTTTGTAAAATTTTATTTTTTACTAGTAGATACAGTCCCTTGCAACAACAATTGTCACACTGAAATCGTACTTTTCAGTTTTCGCTATGTTAATTATGCAAAAATTGAGGAAACTGTTTGAGTATCAACGGAATTTGGAAACAGTACTGTAGTTGAGCTGCTAAGAGCGAAAAAAATGGAAATATGTAATTCAATGAAACAATATTTGGAAAAATTGTGATTTTTATTTTTTTTAAATATGTTTACAAAAATTTGCATGCGGCCTCAGAATTGAATTCTAAACAACTTTTTCAAATATCTTTTTTGGTTATCATATCATCTAAGCCCACTTTTTACAGATTCACGGCATATTTTTGAAATTTACCGCCATACTAGTGGTCACGTGACATGTGTCAAAATAAATTTTGGGGTTTCTAGACATTCACAACCTATTCCCCCAAAAAAGTTTTAGTATATTTTAATAATAAAAAAATTTCCCATATGTTGCAATATTTATGCCGGTCACTGTATAATTAATAGTTTCGATATACTTATAAAAGTTGTAATTTCATGGTAAATTTAGCAAAATTTATTAGGTTGGATCAGATACCGAACGTACACTGAACACCTGCACTATTGTGTTCTGATCAGCCAAAGGACACGCCAAACATACATACCTAATATTGAAATAACAAATAAATGCTTTCCCTTCAAAATGGATATTTTTGCTGAGCCATGAGTAATATTAAATCCTGTTAGTTATGCTTAATAAATGTTTTAATTTACTATTAAACATCCTGTAACTTTAAAACTAAGGCTTTTACGACATAATTCATAGGAACTTTTATGATTTGTAATAACTCTGGAAATCAGCCCATAAAATTTATTGCATATATTTAGAATCACTCTGTATATATTAAATACATTTTTTTTCCAAAAACGGTTTAATCTTTCCTTATAATTTGAAATTGTGTTTTATATTTTGTTTTTCGTTATGTATCAAAATGATTATTATTCGATTAAAATATGTATGTTTTTAGTTTCGTTTTACGCATGAAGGAATTCGAAAGAGAAAGAAGACTCATGGAAAGACAGAAACGTCTCGAAGCAGCGGCCGCTTAAAACGTCAAAAAGAAGGCAAAATAAAACACATAGAGAATTTCTTAGAATTGTACATATTTAACTTAAATATTAAAGTTACATAAATAATTTCTGTTTTAATGTTTCAATTCGTACTCCAATTCTTGAGCACAGCTTTTTCCTCTTCAACTCGACTTCGCTCTCCCCTTCGTGGCCTAGCATTTTCAGTTTCTCGACGAATTTCACATTTTCCAGAACACGCTTCTTCAGTTGTTGCTTTTCACTTTGAGATCCGCACGATACCAGAGTTCCTAACGCGATGATCGACCTAAATTGTGCCTCCGCATCCGTCAGGACGCTAATTATATCGGGCAAGATGTTGGCCAAAAGAAATAATCCGATTTCGTCTTGCTTCTTTTGACATACGACTGTTGTATTCATTAAAAATGTGGCTAATCCGACCTGGAAATGCAAAAAAACGTATTTTTTTTTAATTTTCTCTTGACCAATATATATTCTTTTTATTTTTTGTCCTTAGGTCTTCTAGAAAAATATAGAAGTATCCTATATAGCCAAATTTAAATTGCCCGCAATTATTTTTAGTAACTTCAACTTTGAAACATAAAATTACCTACTATTTTGTACTCCATTAATAGTTATTTTAATGGGTTGGCGTTGAAGTCACTAAAAATAGTGGCGGGAAATTCAAATTTGGCTATTAGGGATATAACAACGTTTCGTCTTTATTTCAAAACTTTTTCAAGTTATAAAACATACGTAAAAATATAAATTGTGAAGGATAACGTTAAAATTATTTATAAATATTTTTTTTTGTTTAATAAATGACAAAATTATTGTTTTGGTTAATATAAATATTAATCTTGTTTACTTTATTTAAATTTGCCCTGTAATATAATATGTTGATTCGATTGTTTAGTTAAATATTAAAACGTTATTAAATTTTGTGAGTAAATAGATTAAAAAAAATGTATTGTATGTAAAATAGCACAAAACTGCTGTTCGATTTAATCAACCCTTTATTTGTAAAAATACATGCGACTAGTTTCGGCCTAGGTCATCTTCAGGCATCAGGAGAAATAACTTTGATAATTATAATTAGGTTAAAATTAGATTAAAATATCAATAAAGTGAAAACACAAAACAGAAAAAACAAATACTTATAACTAATTAATTTACGTTTTGTTAGTTCTGTGAAAATCCGATGATATATACAGGGTGTAACAGCGGTAACGCCGTGGTCTCTGGTAGTCAAATGGCAAGAATTTTTTAAATGTTTTATATTGGGATATATGTAGACGGATTAGATCTACAATTTAAAAATAATGTGCAATATACAGGGTATTCCAAAATTTAGCAGCGCATCAGTTATGTTTTTCTTAATGGAACGCCGTGTATTTTATGGCATTTTTGAAATGTACACTAAAAACTAGAACAATTTTATTTAAGCTTCCCTACACCTAATTTTCATAGTTTATGAAATATTTCAATTTGTTTAAAAATGCAATGTTGCAAAAAAAGTTTAGTATCTCGGAAACGAATTAATTTAGAGAAGTGAAATGAAAACCGTAAATAGCAAATCCTTTGGCTGATTGAATGCGACATTCAACGTTTTCTAGTAGTATACAGGATGTTCAAGTACCTAAGTCAAAGTTTGTGAATTTTACTCGTGCGTAACTTTGTTATTTTAAATGGAACACCCAGTATATTTTTACGTTAATTAGATAGAAATTTTTATTTTCTTTAAACCAGTATTAGGAGTCCCTATACCTATCTCCACTAGTTTTTAAGTTGTTTGGATTTTTTTAGGTGGTCTAAGTAAATTGTCATTACCTTAATTTAATCTAGGTAGCTGGTGATTTTTTGAATGTGTCAATTTTCCGTGCATCCCGTCAGTACCATGAAAGCATACTCGTTGCAAGAAAGAGCTGATATGATTTAGTTGCTGGCGAACAAACTTTGTGAATTTATTCGTCCCTAATTTTGTTATTTTAAATGGAACATCCGGTGTATGTTTACATTGATTTATTTAATCAATTTTACTATTCGAAGAATATTTATTTTTCATAGTTTACATGAATATCATAAACGCTAAGACGTATATACAAACTAAACAAAACAGTAAATATTTTTTGTATAAAAAGGTAATAACAAGGGATTTTTGTATGTATCTATAAAATAAAGGAAAAAAAAACGCAATGAAATAAACGAAAAGGCACTAGCATTCAACATAATTGCCTTTTTCTCCAATGCACAACATAGCTCTGTCTTCAAATGCTCTTCTAACGTTCCTCAGCATATTTCTTCAATGGCTGGTAGTGTATATATGGTGAAGTAAATAAGTGTGAAATTTAGAAATATTTGTAGTAAGTGTGAGTCAGTTTAGCTAAAATATTTTCGACTTCCGGTAATGTTCCCATATACCGGAAGTAGCTGTCAACTTTGTTAGTGTAAACAGAAAGCTAGTATTTTTATTTCAAATTTGGATTCTACTTTAATTTTTAGGTCAAGTAACAAGGGTAACATACCATGCACCTAATGTTTATGCTTTACAAGATATTCGCTACTTTTTAAATAATTTTTTATTATGTAGTGGTTCAGGAACTTTTAAGTTGCTTGCAGTTTGCACAATGGATTTTTTTTCATTTTCATTTGTAAATAATATCTACCAATCTACCTCTGTTAAAAAAATACGTAAAAATCATGAAGGTATACTCGCAACGAGAACGTTATTCTGCTGTTCTTGCCCAGACGCGTCATAGGAGCTGTCAACTGTCAAAGTTTCTGTTAGGTTGCATTAGTAATTTTGACAACTGGTAGCTTCTATGACGCGTCTGGGCAAGAAAAGTAGAATAACGTTCTACGTAAATAAATACTTTAGGAGATAATCCAGAAAAACTGTCGCAGCATAATGATTACAACTACACGTGCCGGTTCTAAGTGGCTATGATTGAACAATGTCAATAACTGTCATCAACAATAAGTAAATTCCATAGACGATGACATTAGCATCTTTGCGCTTGTTTAATATCTACACAAAATAAGTAACAGGAAAATAAGAAATTTTTCAAAAAACAAATAATCAATACATTTATTTTTTGCAAAGAACAAGAAAATCAAGAAAAAGAAACAAAAATACTGTAACGAGCCCCAATTTTTAAACTAGCGATTTCGTTGGACGCTCCTGGATGGCGCTCGCGTAGCTGAACAAGGAACTACGTACGAGGTTCCAAAGAGGAACGACCGAGTTGAAGATTCGTGATTATTCTTCTGAATCTAGAAGCATGCCCTAGATGTTTCTAGAGGAATCTCGTAGTCTCGGCGCCGGATATAAATAACGCGTGGGGATTGGCCGGAGTCAGTCATTCGATACGAGTTGAATAGTGCGGATCGCGAGTGGAAATAAATACGAGTGAATTAGTACGTGTAATATAAATATCGGTGCAAATAAATTCGTGAGTGATTTAATTTTAGTGTTATTTAATATATTTTAAATAGTTCCTAAGTGCGTTAATAAATCAAAGTTAATTTAAATATATCGCTTGTGTATTTTTCCAAACCGCGACAACGTTTTAAGAATAGAAAAAACGTTACAATACTTTGAGTTTTTTTCGTAGAGAACATGCATATTTACCTCGATATTTTTATTCTGCAGCGAGATACCGACGACAGTTTCCAGCAGCTCTACCCTGTTCTTGAAAATCAACTCCTCTCCACTAGAATGACAATAGAAATTACACAAAGTTCGTAAAGTTACAACGATATTGCTCTGCATCTTGGTGTCGGTCAGATAACTCTTTAAATTGTTTATAATTGAACCGTTATCCCTCGTCGATATTATATGATTGTTGATATCGTTTCTTAAAGCCAACCGAAATACGTCTATCACAGGAAATATTATATCTGAAACGAGTGGATTTAGTATTACACACACACGAACGAGCTATATGAGAAAGAAAAATCGCACCGTCCGTCCCATGACAACAATCTGAATAGTCCGTCTATACACTTTTGATCCGAAGACGGCTGCGTGCAGAGCTTGATGACTTCTTCTAACGTTGATTCGTCGATTCTATTGTTCGTATCTCCGGTCTTCTGATTGAACTCTTTCAGTTTTTTGAGGATCACGTTTGCGTCACCCATATCGAAGCTGCGGTATTTTGTGTGGGGGAAGAACTTTCCCGACGTTGATGAAATCGTGGTTGTGTAACTCGAAGCGCCGGTGAATGGATCGGCGTTGGTGCCCGGGTTCACTATGGACGATGACGTGTCATTAGCGGTTGAACTCATGCTAGATGAGTAACTGCTCGCTCCTGAAATGTGCATAGAAAGTGTGTTATCATTAGAGACCGGATTATATGCAAAGTGCATATATTTTATTTTTTGCATATCTTTAATTATAGTCTATATGTAGAGGTATTACACTAATTGAAGTTAATTAGCGCTAATTAGTGATTGCATATATTGCATATTTAGGCATTTCTATGCATATTTTTACAAAAGTTGCATATATTGCATATTTAAGCTTTTTCTTAACCTTTCTATTAGTAAAAATTCCTAGTAATTCCTAATGTAGATCGACAACCGACAATTCTCAGAACGATAAATCTTTTACATTGGTTTCTCTAATACTTTTTTTTCCAAGAACTGCACGTGTTTAATTTCGCCTAATAGCAGAAGGGATGTGGTAAATACGTTTTATTATTATTAATTCCCAAATAAACTATTCATTCATTGAATATCTTTGAGCGAAACAGCTTGTAATTGTGTTACCTTTTTAAATACTGTGCGTACATACAATGATATACTCATTGTACAAAATTTCTTTATGGATTAAGCCATATCCCGAACTGGTAAAGGATGGCGACAAAATATTTTGTCGAGCCTGCAGTAAACTGCTAAGTTTAATTTTACTAAAAGCTTTACAATTGTTTTTAAATTCTTTAACTTTTGATATAAAATGACAATTGTTGTTGTAGGTGTCTTCTGAGAGAAAATACCTGATTGATCAACACGCTAAAACTCCATCACATATTGGAAAATGTGAAAAACTAAAGCGATCCGCATGTGTGCAGCAATCTATACGTCAATGTGTAGCATCAACTTCACGAAACTCAGAACAAGAAGAATATAATACGGATCTGTGTAACGCATTAATTTCGTCTAACATACCATTAGCAAGATTAAACAATGTTAATTTGAAATCATTTCTGCAAAAATATTGCAAACATAATATACCTGACGAAAGTACCTTACGAAAAAATTATGTCACATCTTGTTACCAGCAAACAATAGCAGAAATTCAACAATTAGTAGAGAATAATTTTATTTATATCATGGTAGATGAAAGTACGGATAAGTGTGGTCGTTATATTGCCCATTTGTTAATAGGAATTCTTCATGAAGATATTTTAGGTAAATCATATTTAATTTATTGTAAAGAGCTTCAAAAAACAAATAATGTGACAATTGCCCAATTCGTTCAAGAAGGTTTATCAAATTTCTTTTTACCTGGAAGTATATCTTGTGAAAAAAATTTACTAATGTTGTCCGACGCTGCACCATACATGATAAAAGCTGCGCAAAATTTAAATTTTTTTCATAGTAACATTATTCATACCACTTGTTTAGCTCATGGGTTCAATTGTGTAGCCGAAGACATTAGGAATCAATTCCCTTTAATTAATGATTTAATTAGCAATGTCAAAAAAGTATTTTTAAAAGCACCTTTACGAATCCAATTTTATAAGGAGCGACTTCCCGGTGTTAAGTTGCCTCCTGAACCGATTATTACGAGATGGGGTACATGGTTAGAGGCTGCAATTTTTTTCGCCAATAATTTTGAAGAAGAATAAAAAATGTAATTGTTGAAATCACTGCTGACCGCATTGCTCTAAAAAACTGTAAAAAGATAGTAACATCAACAGAATTGCTACAAAACCTTTTGTATATTAAGTCAAATTATAGCTTTGTTTCAAGTTCCATTCGTAAACTAGAAACGCAAAGGATGTCGCTCTCGGAATCAGTCGAAATAGCACACGAATTTGATATGCTGTGTGAGAAGGTTAAGGGTACAATAGGTAATTCTATATACGATAAATTTAAAAAAGTGATAAATAAAAATGCGGGGTATTTGAAATTGAAGAAAGTTAAGAAAATTTTGGAAGGTGAAACAGTAAACGATTTCAACTTTAATTTTAGTTTAGAATGTATTGCAAAGTTAAAAAATGCACCAATTACATCTGTGGATGTTGGAAGAAGCTTTTCTATTTCGAAACATATGTATTCTGATAGAAGACAAACTTTCTTTTACACAATTTTTGGAAAAACATTAATTATAAATTGTTTTAGAAATATGTTGTGAAAAAAATTTGTGCAATAAAGTTAATGTTTAAATTTCTGCTCTTATTTTTTTTGTGATCCATGCAAGGGTTTAAGTTAAAGACAATTTTTTTGTATTTTGTCTCTGGTGAGGCACAATTAATACTAGCAAAATAAGATTCAGCTTGCTTAAGAGCTTCCTCCGGTAGATCATTAAGTTGTTCTATTTTCTTATGACTATTAAAACCGGTAGTATCATCGGCATATGCTACGTGTTCAAAATTGATAAAATCAGTGATGTCGTTAACATAGATAATGAAAAGAATTGGCCCTAAAATGGAGCCTTGAGGGACGCCATACAAATTAGTTTCAAAGATGACCTTTCGTTGTCTTTAATAACACACCGATTGATATCTGTTTTTAATAAAACTCTCAATAAATGATAGAGAGGGGCCTCTAAGTCCGTAATGGGCTATTTTTTTCAATAATAAATCATGTGATAGACAGTCAAATCTAAAAATTCACCCATGATTACTTTATCCAATTCCAATTTATCTATAATATATGTAATAATGTCCAGTAGTGAGCTTATAGTTGATATACCGGAACGGAAGCCGTATTGAGAATTACTGAAAACATTTTTGTTTTCTAAGTATTTAACAAGTCTATTTTTAAAGGCAGTTTCTATTAACTTAGATAATATAGGTACAAGAGATAGATCTATAGTTGATCGGCGAGAAAAGGTTAATTAAATACGTTAAATGATCGGTTAATACATCCCAACCCAATTTTAAGCAAGCGCTGTGCAAACCGTAATAACCCAAAGATTTACTATTACTCAGTCTATCAATCATTGTACCCACCTCATCCCGATGAACACGACTCAGAAAAAAAAAAAAAGATGAAGGAGTGTTGGCTAGCACATGATAACTGTTAGTTATTTGATCACCAATGTTACAAAAATGATCATTTAGTTCCTCAACAGAGATAGTGCGAGTTAATGTTTAGGTTTAATAATTGACCAGGAAGCCTTTAATTTATTTTTAGATGAAGATATAACGGAGGTATTATAAGCTAACCTCTCCAGAGATTGCAAGTTTTTAGGAGGAATTTTTCCCATTGGTAAAGCGCTCGTCCGGCAAACGAGGGGATGTAGGTTCGAATCCTGCATGAGCGTGATTTTTCTTGGGAAAAATTCCCCCTAATTATTACAGTTCAAAGCAGAAGTACATTAATTTGTTATTAACCTCTCCAGCTTTAAATTTTCCCTGTATTTTCTGTTTAAAGTTGTTGTAAGCATTCTTGGAAACAATGTCAAGTCTACTATGTTTATAAAGCCACAACAACTCATCCCTCATAGCCTAGCTTTGTCTGAGTATTATTATTAATATTTCGTTTAATTAGACACTGTACGTTTTAATGGAAATGAAGTTGCCCAGCACGCCAAAATGCTGTTGAGCAAAAATTTCGAAACAGGTTCAACGTCTTTATATTTATCGATTTTGTAGTCATTAATTGGCCTATACATATGGCAGTTATTATCTGTTGCAACTTGTACATTTGTTGTAATAAACACATATTAATCCCCTATTTTAAAGCTTCATTTCTTGACCATGTATATATTTCTTTAATTTCTTCTTGTCTTGGTTTTTAGGTCACAAATATGGAAATGAATATCAATGACTACAACGTTTCGTTTTATTTCAAAGCTTTTTCAAGTATAAAAATGTAAAAAGTGTAAATTATAAACTAAATTTTTTTGTTTAATAATCCCCTATAATGGAAAGAGCTGGGTCAACAACTCGTACCGTGAAATATTTTTTATGATGTTCGTAAATACATTATCAATTCTAGTCTTTGATGCTCAAAAAAATCACTTGGGTATTTGTTTTAATAGTAAATTAGCATTATTCTCACTTACATTGATATCCGGATTTGACACAACTGAGTTGGTATTATCAGCCTACATTACTAAATTAAAATCTCTCAGATAGTGACTTATACCATCAATAAATATCAGAAACCAAACAGGTCACAAAACACTGCCTTAAGGAACACCTCATTAACCAATATGCTTTATAGTTATTTATGCAGGCAAGCGTATGAGTCGGATGGCCGTCAAAGATCGACTATTGAAAGTAGAAACATATGTAGAAGGCCGTCACATACGGACTTCGGTTAGACACTTCCCCACAATAAAAATTGGGTTCAAGAATATTTAATATTTATTAATTATAGTAATTAAAGTGTAGTATTAGCTCTAGAATGACCTCGCAAATTAATAACAATAGGATTTCAAATCAAAATGAACTACCATTCATATTTCTCTTAGGGTAAAAATTATGAAAATGAAATAATAAATATAATAAGGGAGTTATTATTGAAAAATACATCATAATATCACTCAATATTGTCACGAGGTGCCACTGCATAAATTACTCACTAGCTCTCTAGAGTGACATCACAAATGACAAATTAATTAAGAAAATAACCTTATTTATATGATTCTAAACAACTTTTATAAACAACACACATTAAGGTACGCATTCACTAAAATAAATTCATTTCACTTCTAGATTCTTTTCAATTTGAATTAAGTTTTTAAGATGTATGCGATGAAATTATTACATGATGCAACAAAATAAAGATGGCTGTAATTAATCAAGGGCATAATATACCGGTATTGCTAGATTTACTTTAAGATGTTTTTGAGTTGAAAGTCTTCTACACTAACAAACTAAAGTATTTAGATGCTTTATTTTGTTATGCTTTCTGGATCTTCTTCTGGCCGACGTTTCGTCCACAGTCGCGATCATCTTCAGGGCTGCTGTTATTGTCGTAGTCCAGTTTTCAGGTCAACGACTACAGCAGCAGCCCTGAATATGTCCCTTGCGATTGTAGACGATACGTTGGCCAGAAGAAGATCCAAGAAGTGGTTCCGGGCCGGAAGTCAAGCAGAGTGTAGTATGAGCAACGACCACGGAAGTCTACGTGTTAGTTTAAAGTATGTAAACTCCAAAAATTTATACAATTATTTATTTGCATATTATTTCTAATTCACGAAAAGGACAAAAATCATACCTGTGAATGGATCCACGTTATTACCGCCTCTACCGAACTGTGAAGAATTAGATCCCGGAGTGTACCTGGAGCTGCCAGTGAAAGGATCCACGTAGTTGGCGTTTAATTGAGGTGTGTCCGTTTGGGAATTTTCAATATAAAATCTACAACTATCTTTTACGTTAGCAATAGATGCACCTTCGAAACGCCAAAAAGCATAACCTGATCAATAAGACAGCTGGTAGCATATTTTTCGACAGGAATATATGAGCCGCTTTGTACGGATCGTCCCCTTATTGTACGGCAATTTGAGGGCAGGTTTTCCGTCTTCCACGTCCACTGAAAATACGAAGTCGTATGCCTGCGGCAGAACTTACTTTTTACACGTGCGATGTATAAAAATATACAGGATGCAGCAATATTACGTCAGTCTTAATTTCCAGGATATAATATGATACTAATTTTGTATCTTTAGTAAATATATTCTGATATAATGGACATGTAATGGAACGTCTAGAATGCATTTTATTTTATTTATTTCCTTAATAAAAGGGGTTTGATTTCATTCTATTTATGTAAAGATATAAAACATGTAGAATTTGTAACGTATTTTCACTTCTATTTAATCGATGAAAGGAAGGGACAAATAAAGAAGCTTGCCGCGGTCACGAGGACAGCGCAAGGTCCCTGAGGGAAGCACGTGGGAGCGCGTAGGTACGCAAGCGAACAAAGAAAGTCGTCAGCCAGGGTCCAAAGTGAGTGGACGTGCCGTTCGGCTGGAGAGCAGTTGTAGAAAGACCTGCCGCTGAAATCAAGGCGTTCCCTTAAGTGCATGTGCACTTTATACGAGGAGTACGTATGGTCGAAGCTTGCCCTTGGGTGAGTCGTATGACATCGGATTGGAGAATATTAAGAGAGAAGTTACTAGTTATATATTTATTGTTAGTTTGCTAAAAGTTTCTTATTTTTTTTTAGAGTTTATTTTTAAGTTTTTATTACCTTTTAACGTATCACCTCATCCATTTTTCTATTCAAGTAACATTTCACTCTCACCTCTAGGTGGTTCTTGCTAGCCAATAAATTATATTTTATTTTAAACTCTTTTTTTTTCAATTTTTATTCTTACACTTCAATGCTACAATAATAATTATTTTATTTCCTTATTTTCTTGGTTTTAGTTCGTCAATATTAAAGACATGAATGAGTAGACGATTTCGCTTTATTGAAAAGCTTTTTCAAGTATATAAATAAATGTAAAAATTGTAAATTATAAATAAAATGTTTTGTTTTTAATAAATGACAAATTGTTTTGTTTACGATGATTTTGAATATATTTTATTTAAAGATTGCATTTTAAAAAAGGATGTTTTGATTATTTGTTTTTGAATTTTGTAATTAAATAGTTCTTTAAAAATATTGTATTTTGTTATAAAATTAAATTACTATATAATTTTTGTGAAATATTGTATATCGTTTTATCATTGACTGCATTTTTATGTTTATAAATTTGAATTATTTTAAGTATATTACTGGTTTTTAAATTTTGTTCTTTGTTTAAAATTGTTACGTTGTTGAAATCAAAGTTATGATTTTGAGTTATTTCATGTTTTTTTAAAGTTGTAAGATTTTTATTATATTTGTGTCCTTTTATTCTATTTTCCAAATATTGCATGGTCTCACCTATATATATACACCATTACAAATTTGACAGTCTATTTTATAAACTATGTGTGATGTTTTACTTTTTTCAATTTTTGATTTTAATTTTGAATAGATTTGGTTTTGTAGTTTGTTTGTGTTTTGATAGGCAATTTTGTAATTATATGGTTTGAAAATTGATTTATTTTTTCGGATAAATGTTTAACATAAGGAATTTTTATGAATTTTGTAATTGTTTGACTATTATTTATATTTTTTGTTGATTTATTATAAAAAAGAAAAATTCTTTGTTTGAATATTTTGTTTATAAGAGAATTTGGATAATTGTTTTGTTCTAGAATATTTTTTGTTTTGTTAATAGTGTCTGATCGAAAAACTGGACTTGTTAATTTTATTGCTCTGTCAGCTAAACTAATAATAACATTAACTTTTTGAGATAAAGGTTGTGAAGACTTAACATTTAGATAACGTCCAGACCATGTTGGTTTAGTATACCATTGAGTTAGAATTTTGTTATCATTGTTGATGAATTTGAGGTCTAAAAAGGTAATGCTATTGTTTTCTTCGATTTCAATTGTAAATTTTGATCTTGGATGAAAGGAATTAAAATTTTCAAGTAAAACTGGTATATTTTTTTCTTCTAACGCAGTTATGCAATCATCTACATATCTTTTGAAAAAAATTATTTCGAAATTTATTTTATTTAAAACTTTTTCTTCTATATACTCTAAAAGAATTTGTGCAATGATACTAGAAATTGGTGAACCCATTGCACATCCAAAAATTTGTGTATAAAATTTATTTTTGTATTGGAAATATGCTTGTGTTAGTGTTAATTCTACTGCATTAATGAATTCTGTGATAGGTATATTTGTAAAATTTTCAATTAATTGCCATTTTTTATGTATAATTTGTTTTGCTAGGTCTAATGGTGTATTTGTGTATAGCGATACTACAGCTAAGGATATCATTTTGAAATTTGGTTTTAATTTAATGTTATCTATAAATTCTTTGAATTGCCAGGAATCTTTTATATGGTAATCATTTTTGAACGCGATATTTTTATTTATTAAACAAAAACATTTTATTTATAATTTACAATTTTTACATTTATTTATATACTTGAAAAAGCTTTTCAATAAAGCGAAACGTCGTACTCATTCATGTTTTTAATATTGACGACCTAAAAACCAAGAAAAAAAGAAATAAAATATTATATACATGGTCGAGATTTGAAGCTTTAAAAATAATTTTTATAAAAATATAATTTATTGACCGAGAAGAGTTGCCTAGATTATAGTAGCCTCCCTTACACAAAAAGTCACCAGCCGCCACTGATTGTTGCTATACACTTTTTTAGGAAAAACTCAGTATATCAGATATATTACATACATATATGAAACTGCGAGTAATAGTAGATGAAAGTACTATTGCTACACCTTGTATACTATTCGTAAATCACAAATGAAGTATTATTGGGAAACGACGAATAAAATTTGTAAATAAAAACAGACATTAAAGAAATTATTAAGAATTTTCTTTTGAAACCTTCGGAAGAATAACTATTTTAGATAATTTCATTATCTAGATCAGTGGTTCCCAACAATAAAATAAAACAACCCGGGACACGTATGGACACGTTGACGTGCGCGCGCCACTAAGGGCTTAGTCATCAGAGTGGGGCTGTGTGGCCGGCCAATCACTCGTGTCACTGCACTGCAGTAGCATTGCCTGTTATTACAAGCTCGCTCTCAGTATTGTGTTATTTTTGTGGTGTGTTGTGTTATTCTGCGGACACTCAATCCTGTTCAAACACGTTTACGGACATCTGTTTGAAAACTGAGTCAGGTATCACGTAAGTGAATTTTACAATAAAAATTAACAATGGATAAATGGCTCCTAAAGAAAAGGCCTCATGAAGATCTGCATCAAAATTCTGGGCCATCAACTTCACAAAATGAAAGTAGACCTGAACGTCTTGTTACTAATGAGCAGCTCAAGGAAAATAAAAAAACCGAAAAACTGGCAAATGAATATAAAAGTAAAAAGAAGAAAATATGACGAGTTGTACTTAAAATTAGGTTTTACTTGGACTGGAAGCTCAGACGAGCCTAATTCACAATGCGTTGTTTGTTCAGAAATTTTATCAAACAATTCTATGAAACCTTCTCTTTTAAAACGCCATTTTGAAAGCAAACATGAGAACTTAGTCAAAAAGGAGTTACGGTACTTTGAACGTCTTTTGGAAGATTTGAAAAGTAGGAAAAACACGATAAAACACTTTTCTGGTGCAGAACAAAAGGAAAGTGCTCTAAAAGCTTCTGACAAAGTTAGTCATTTAATTGCGAAGTCTGGTAAAAACCATACTATTGGCGAAAACCTAATCCTCCCTGCCGCAGCAGAAATTGTTTCTTGTATGTTTGGAGAGAACGAGGCAAAAAGAATTACAGCAATCCATTATCAAATGATACAGTTTCAAGGAGAATTAGTGATATGGCGTATGACACAAAAGAACAACTTGTTGGAGCAATTCGAGCTAGTCCTTGCTTTGGCATACAACTCGATGAAACCACGGATGTCGCTGGCCTAGCCCAACTGATCGTTTTTGTACGTGGCATTTTTCAAGATGAAATATTTGAAGATATTTTATTTTGTAAGACACTTAAAACATCGACAAAAGGTGAAGATATTTTCAATTTGTTAGATTCTTTTTTTTCCGAAAACCAGCTCGAGTGGAAAAACTGTGTGTCAGTGTGTATGGATGGTGCTAAGGCTATGAGCGGTCACATCACAGGGCTGGTAGGCCATATTAAAACGGTTTCAACTGAGTGTAAGTTCACTCATTGTGTCCTTCACCGAGAGGCTTTGGTGGCTAAGCACCTCCCTGATGAACTTAAAGATGTCCTTGATCAGAGTGTGAAAATTGTGAACTTCATAAAAACTAGGCCCCTAAAATCTCGTTACTTTAAAATTCTATGCCAGGATATGGGGAGCCTCCATGAGAACTTATTGCTACATACTGAGGTACGATGGCTTTCTCGGGGAAATGTTTTGTCCCGTGTATTTGAACTCCACAAAGAATTACATATTTTTTTTACCGAACACAAATCCCATCTGTCTTCTGTACTTACTGATTTTGATTGGCTTTTGAAGTTGGCTTATTTAAGTGATATTTTTGGAAAACTCAACATCTGGAATTTATCCATGCAAGGCAGTGTTTCTGATATTTTTAATATAGAAAAGAAAACTGATGCAATGGTAAAAAAGATCATTCTCTGGGAAAAACAAATGGAAAATAACAACTGCGAGCCGTTTGAAAGATTACTTACATTTTTGCAAGATAATGAGAAAAACATATCTGATTTCACTGAACTCAAGACTCAAATGGGCCAGCATTTGAATGCATTGAAGATCCGCATAAGAGAGTACTTTCCACCTTTGGAGAAACAGTATAACTGGATACGTGACCCCTTTAATGCTGATGCTATGGACACTAACCTGACTATCTTTCAAAAGGAACACCTCATTGAAGTATCATGTGATCCCACGTTGAAAAACAAATATTTGACTGCTGGTACTACATTGTTAGATTTCTGGATCGGTGTATGGGGAAGGAATACAAAGAACTGTCAAGCACTGCTGTTAAATTTCTTGTTGGGTTTTCCATCACTTATTTATGTGAAAGGGTTTCTCAAGTTTAACCTATCTAAAAATAAATCTAGAAACAAATTAAATGTTGAAGATGATTTAAGATTGTATTTAACCAAGTTAAAACCCAATTTTGATAACTGTGCAAAGGGAAACAAGCTCACCCTTCTCACTAATCTCTTTGAAAGTAAGCGCTTTTTGTTCTTTAAATTTTGTGTGTGTTTGTTTTTAATGTAATAGAAATGTTTGTAAACAATATCTCTTTGTTTTTATTTAAACATGATGCGTAATTCAGTTTCAAAGGTTAACACTATACTTCTATGCTACATAGAAGGCTTTAAGATTTGTTTAATACTTTAATTATAGTTTACTTAGTACCGGTAACTGAGAAGGGGTACCTAAAATGTTTTGTGGGTAAAAAGGGGTACAGTGTCTAAATAAGTTTGAGAACCACTGATCTAGATTATAGTAATAGATCACATACCTTTCCCTCAAACATAGTCTTCCCTTCGTTCGCCTTATCGCTGCCACCTAAAACATCGCCCACCTTCTCCCAGTGACTATTATCACCATCTTCGACCCAAGTGTATGCTACCACGCCCTGTGGTTCCCTAATCATTTTCATCTGGCCCGCCTTTTTCCCGGGATCGTACAACGCTTCCTTACCTGGCAAACTAGACACATAAAGCTTGCAACGTAACCCTATATTATCACAAAATATATTTACTCGGACACTTTGAATCCGCCTATCTCTTGACAACTCTGCTGCTGTAGCGCCATCACTTCCTCTTCGAACGCTTTTAACGCCGGTTCGTTGGCGTATCTAGACTCGTCCTGGGTGAAGACCCTTACGATTCCGTCACTGAAATTGTTACATCGGATGTGGATAATCGTTCATATAGTGGAGGCAAGATAAATATCGATGTACGATGCACTATTAACTGTAGAATACAAATATATCAAGCAAGATATCTAATATTAAATAACGAGCCGGTTATAACTCAACGGCTGCTTCAGAGAGCTGTTCGAACTATTCCAGCAGCTGCTGAAATTGTTGCAGGAATTATTTAAGCTGTTCTGGAACTGTTCCTAAAGCTGTTCAGGAATAGCTTCCGTAACAGCTCTCCGGAACAGCTTAAACACCCCTTGGGATAGCTTAGGCAGTCACAGGAACAGCTTACACAACCCTTGGAACAGCTTATATTGCTCCTGGAATTTAAACAGCTCTTGGGACAGGTCAGGCAGTCGCTGGAACGCCTTAACAGTTCCTGGAATAGTTTAAACACCTCCTGAAATTTAAACAGACAGCTTAGGCACTCGGTGCACCAACTTAAACTGCTCCTGAAACAGTTTAAACAGTTCCCGCAATTTGAACAACTCAAATAGCTCTCTGTAACAGCTTAAACCGTTCCTGGATCAGCTTAAACAGCTTAGGCAATCGCTGCAACAGTTCCTGGAACACCTCAAACAACTCCGGGAATTTAAACAGCTCTCTAGAACAGCTTAAACAGCTCTTGGAGCAGCTTAGGCAGTCGCTGGAACTTCTTAAACAGCTATTGGAATAGTTTAAACACCTCCTGGAATTTAAGCAGCTCGAATTGCTCTCTGTAATAGCTTTAACGGCTCTTGCAACAGCTTAAACAATCTCTGGAACAGTTTAAAAAGCTTCCTGGACAGCTTAAACAGATATTGAGACAGCTTAGGCAATCGTTGCAACAGTTCCTGGAATATCTCAAACAACTCTGGGAATTTAAACAGCTCTTGGAGCAGCTTAGGCAGTCTCTGGAACCTCTTAAACAGCTCTTGGAATACTTTAAACACCTTCTAGAATTTAAACAGCCCGAATAGCTCTCTGTAACAGCTTAAACGGCTCTTATAACAGCTTAAACAACTTCTAGAACAGTTTAAAAAGCTTCCTGAATAGCTTAAACAGTTATCTGAGATAGCTTAGGCAGTTGGTGCAACAACTTAAACTGCTCCTGGAACAGTTTAAACACCTCCTGCAATTTAAACAACTCGAATAGCTCTCTGTAAAAAGTTAAACAGCTCCTGGAAAAGTTCAGAAAGCTTCTGAAATAGCTTAAACAGTTCCTGAATCAGCTTAAATAGCTCTCGAGACCGCTTAAGCAGTGGCTGCAACAGTTCCTGAAACAGCTAAAACAACTCCTGGAATTTAATCAGCTCTTGGAGCAGCTTAGGCAGTCGCTGGAATCCCTTAAAGAGCTCCTGGAATAGTTTAAACGCCTTTTGGAATTTAAACAGCCCGAATAGCTCTCTGTAACAGCTTAAACGGCTCTTGTAACAGCTTAAACAACTTCTAGAACAGTTTAAAAAGCTTCCTGAATAGCTTAAACAGTTATTGAGATAGCTTAGGCAGTTGGTGCAACAACTTAAACTGCTCCTGGAACAGTTTAAACACCTTCTGCAATTTAAACAACTCGAATAGCTCTCTGTAACAAGTTAAACAGCTCCTGGAAAAGTTCAGAAAGCTTCTGAAATAGCTTAAACAGTTCCTGAATCAGCTTAAACAGCTCTCGAGACCGCTTAAGCAGTGGCTGCAACAGTTCCTGAAACAGCTAAAACAACTCCTGGAATTTAAACAGCTCTTGGAGCAGCTTAGGCAGTCGCTGGAATCCCTTAAAGAGCTCCTGGAATAGTTTAAACGCCTTCTGGAATTTAAACAGCCCGAATAGCTCTCTGTAACAGCTTAAACGGCTCTTGCAACAGCTTAAACAACTTCTGGAACAGTTTAAAAAGCTTCCTGAACAGCTTAAACAGATCTTTAGACAGCTTAGGCAATTGGTGCAACAACTTAAACTGCTCCTGGAACAGTTTAAACGCCTCCTAGAATTTGAACAACTCGAATAGCTCTCTGTAACAAGTTGAACAGTTTCTGGAAAAGTTCAGAAAGCTTCTGAAACAGCTTAAACAGTTCCTGAATCAGCTTAAACAGCTCTCGAGACCGCTTAAGCAGTGGCTGCAACAGTTCCTGAAACAGCTTAAACAACTCCTGGAATTTAAACATCTCTTGGAGCAGCTTAGGCAGTCGTTGGAACCCCTTAAACAGCTCCTGGAATAGTTTAAACACCTTCTGGAATTTAAACAGAACGAATAGCTCTCTGTAACAGCTTAAACGGCTCTTGGAAAAGTTCAGAAAGCTTCTGGAACAGCTTAAACAGGTCTTGGATCAGCTTAAGCAATTCTTGGAACAGTTTAAGCAACTCCTGGAATTTAAACAGCTCTCTAGAACAACTTAAACAGCTCTTGGAGCAGTTTAGATAGCTTCTAGGATTTAAACAGCTCGAATAGCTTTTCGCAACAATTTAATCAGTTTTTGGAACAGCTAAAACAGCTCTTGGATCAGTTCAAAAAGCTTTTAAACAGCTTAAACCGTTTCTAGTTCAGCTTAAATAGCTACTGGAGCAGCTTAAACAGTTTAAATAGGTCCTGAAATTTAAGCAGCTGGAACAACTCTCTGAAACAATTTAAAGAACTCGTGGAACAGCGTAAACATAACTTGGGACAGCTTCAACAGCTTACCAAAGTCAACTCGAACAAAAGAAAACATCTTATAAGAAGCAAACATAGCAAAATATAAGTAGTTTACGTTATTCAATGAAAAAAATATATTTTTGATAACGCGATTTAATCACGTACATCGATATTTATTCTGCGTCGATTATAATATGTACCTCGAAGCTGTGACAATATCGCCGTTAGGAAGACAAGAAATCGACCAAACTGATTGGGCTGGTAAGTGAATTGTCTCTGCGTTAACGCCATCTTTCCAATAACGAACTGAACGATCTTCATCGGATGTCACGAAACAATTATCCCCACCCTTTTTATTTCTAGCTATGCTGGAACAATTTTATTTTTTTATGGTACAGCACGTTCAGAAATTACTCGCATATGATTAAGTACTATCAAATATTATACCAGTATATGTATGGTCAAATAAATGTTCCACTGGCGTACTATAGATGGCACCACCAGCATTTTCTATTGTTGTGCATTTATAGTGGTAATATATTTCCATAAGAGAATACTTGTGGTGCCATCTATAGTACGCCAGTGAAACATTTCTTTGACCATATGTATACTGGTATAATATTTGGTACTATAGTTCGTCTCAACCTTAAGATGCAGTATGGGATATAATAGCCACTGCGCATCTCTTACTATCCCTAGTTGCTGTCACTAACGCTATCTTCACTTCCGATTTATATGTTGCCACTTATTTACATATGTCGGTGTCGGCACCAATACCTATCTGTCATCTGTCTATTAGCATCAACTGTTGTCAATCGTCATCATCGTAGTTTTAAAACAATTAAGTTCCACGTTAATTAGTTTATATATAGCACAAATCGTTCTTTTCAGAACGCTTCTCTCCTTTTCAAGCGCGCACAAGGTAATATGGGTATTTTTCGTGATTTTTATAAATTATATAACCTATACATTTAATTACAGTTTTCACTGCATTAATGGAAGGTGTAGGGAGAAAACGGTGTAAGGGAGAACAATTTAGCCTGAAGGAGAAGTGTATGATTGCAAATGTTTTTAATTATTTTAATAAATCTATGAATGTGAGTGCTGCTGTTCAAGAAGCAAGCAAAGCTTTGGGTTGTTCAGAACGTACAATATATAGTATAAAGAAGGAGCAACACACTGGTTCGTTATCAACTCCAAAAATACCCAAAAAGAGGAAAGGCATACAAGTAAACGACCGATTACAAACATATGACGAGAACACGCAAGCATCTATACGACGTAAAGTGCATGGATTTTTTATACAGAATATGCCACCTACATTAAATGCAATTCTTGCTGCTGTCAATGCTGATGATGATCTTCCTAACTTCAGTCGAGCAACCTTAACATCGGTTATTACATGATATGGGTTTTGAATTTAAAAAGTAGGACGAAAAAGTATATCATCGAACGAGATGACATTATTCGGTGGAGACATAAATTCTTACGAGAGATCAAGAAATTTAGAGAAGAAGGTACAGTGTAGTTTTGCTATTTGACATGCATATAACTTATATTATTTTCGGTCGAACCATAATATATACCGATGAATCATAGGTAAATACAGGCATGCAGTAAATAAAACTTGGACAGACACCACTATTCAAAATAGTCGGCAAGCTTTTATACAAGGATTAAGTACGGGCTTGAAATCACCACCTGGGCTCGGACCTCGTTTTGCATTAGTTCATGCTAGTGATGATAATGGATTTGTTCCTGGTGCTGAATATACATTTCTCTGCAAGAAAAACACTGCTGATGTTCATCATGAGATGGACTCAGAAACATACGAGGATTGGTTTATTAAGAAATTACTTCCAAACATACCGCAGATGTCAATTATTGTTCTTGACAATGCTTCGTATCACTGCAGAAAATTAGAAAAAATTCTAACGGCAGCATGGAGAAAAACTGATATCATAGATTGGCTCCGTGAGAAACAAATTCCAACAACTAACGATATGTTAAAAAGGGACTTGCTGTTTTGCGTGTCACAAATTAAACCGCAGTATGATAAAAGCAGGAGTGATGAACTTGCTAAAGAAAACGGTCATCATGTTCTGCGATTACCACCTTACCATTGCGAGTTAAATCCCATTGAAATGATATGGGCACAAGTAAAAAACTGCATAAAAATGAACAATACCATATTTAAGGTGAAAGACATGGAGGAACTAATTCAAAGAGCGTATAGCACTGTAACTGTTGCTAATTGGCAAAACTACATCAAACATGTACAAAATATTGAAAAGGAAATGTGGATAGTGGATAATTTGCAAGATGACATTGAAGAATTCATTATTCGTGTAACAGATTCATCATCCGAAGATCAAACTGATTCGTCGACCGACTAAAAAATTTAGATAAGACGTGTGTAATTACTATTCCTTTCATAAATATTATTGTATTATGTGGGCATTTGTATGATTCCAGCTATTTTTGTTACAAACGTGGAAACTATAATTAATTAAAGGATTGTATCTATTTCTTTGAATTTAATAAATTGTATCATACCCCATATACAATAAATAAATGTTCGAAATGTAAATTACGTTAATGAGTAATAATAAATAAAGTTATCGGCTCTTTTTACTGATTCTTAAATAAAAACAGTATATGGTTTTTTATATTTTACTGTTTTCCACAGATTCCGTTTAAAAAGAAACCGAGATAACGATTATAATTGCTTCAATTCAGCTTCTTTCTTCAGCATATAAGCAATTGCTGCTTTATAGCTCCCTTTTCGTATCTGAGACCACATAAACATATATCATAAAGAAGATAGTGACATATACTGATATATGCATTTTAATTGTCATAACCTCAAATAATGCAACCGGAAGTAGCAATGTGCAGCTGATGCGACGATTTGGCAATCGCGAATCGAATTCCCATAAGACGTATACTGCATCTTAAGGTTGAGACGAACTATATATAGGTATATTTTTACCTGTAAATGTAATTTGTGTGACCGTATAACGTTTCAATGTTTTCGCCTGCGTACGTCCAAAATTTAATGGACGCATCGTTGGATACGCTGGCGAAATAGTTCAATTCTGGAAAATCTGTTAAACCACGAACGCAATCAGTATGTCTTAAAAAAAAAATCCTAGCTAAATAATTTCAAATACTATGATCGCAAAAATGCTATTATAAGATTATAGTTAATTGTACAATTCAGCACAATATGACGTAAAAACAATAACTGAGTGATTGTTCATAAACTAAATGTTATTCATTCATAAATATGTTTCATAATATTTAACTGCACATTTCAATATTTTACACTATCAGGCTGTATATTTGATAGCAAAACAACAAATGACAATGATTCTCGCAATGCAAGATGAACGCCATCTAGCGGACACAGATCAAGACTCTAAACTAATCAAAAATACAATAATAAATACCTGTCAAAGTCCGAATTCTCTGCCCGTTTTTTAACCACAAAGCTATAGTTTTATCAGCGGATGCTGTCGCAATATTATTATTAGATAACTCAACGACAGACCAAACAGCCGCTATGTGACCAGAATAAGTGACGACGGAATGTTGCACATTAGTTAAATTCCACAATTTCGCAGACGTATCCCACGAACTACTTAAAAATGTATTCACTTCTACCCCTTTAGCCAGACAACAAACTAAAACGATGAAATATTAAACCGAAGACCGTCAATTACATATTTCTCACCAGTATTTGAGTGTTCGGTTATCGTTAGCATGGCAAACGGTTCCGATGGCCTGTAGACCAGAATTATATTATCATTCCCGCCTGTTATAATTAATCCTTCTGGGAATTCCTTGGAAGGATCTAAATACAGGACGCTGGCCACGAAATTCTTCTGGTCGTGGTATGTTACTGTGTCTGTGTAGCCGGTATTAAATCTGTTAAGATAACGTAAATAAGTGCCTAGTAATCGACATAACCTGAAAATTACCCGTTGGGTTTCCATAATTTGGCTGTTTTATCACGAGAACCGCTTACAATAAGATTGTTACTAGTTGCGTATACACTTCTCACGTCCAATGAATGTCCGAGTAAAGTGCAGCTTAATTTAAACGGCTTAGACATATCTAAAGAAATACGAAATTTAACACTGGCTATTGACAAACTTGACAGTTAGGTTATGTCTGTTCGATTCGCACGGAACTGAAATGTATGCCTAATCCTAAGTGATTTCTTTTTTAACTTGTATTTATATATGATTTGTACAGAAATTTTTTATATGTATATAAGCTTAAAATTAATTCCCTTAATGAGCAAATTTAAATTTATTACAATTATTATTAGTACTTCAACAGTAAGGTATTAAAATAATTATTAATGTGTAAAGCCGCGTTTCCACTTAAACTTTTTCCCTAATAGCTAAATTTAAATTTCCCGCCACAATTTTCAGTAACTTCAACGTAAAGAGATTAAAATAACTATGGATGTAGTACAAAACAGTAGGTAATTTTATGTTTCAACGTTGAAGTTACTAAGAATAATTGCGGGCAATTTAAATTTGGCTATGTGGGTTGTTTCTTTTTTTGGTCGACTTGAACTATAGATTTTGAAACAGTTTCTATTGTATTGTGACAGATAATGTGATAAAAACAGTAGATTTTAAGTAATGCAGTGGCACGAGAAATGTCAGCAAAATTAGCCTAGGATTATTTTTCCATTCGAAATTAGTTTTGGATACATAATTAAATTTGTATTTTATCATAATTAGTATAAAGCATAAGAATCAAGATTTAATTTGTGTATTATTTATTTAACAATTCGTTACACTTGTTGTTGTATATTGTTTGAGCCTCACTTATATAAATATCAGCTAATGCTAATATTTGTCGTTCTGTTTGTACTAAAACATCTTCAGACATGCTTTGTTTCTTCTTCAGATCTTTTACATGTTTCATTTGTACATCTTTAATATTATCTCTGCATTTAATAAATAGCTGCTTAGCATTTTTAGCTAAAGTTTCTCTATGTTCCTTAGTGACCCTACAATTATAATATAAAATAATTAAAGAAAAATAATATATTTGCCATAAAATCCACAGATGGCGTTCTAACACTTAGCTTACAAAGTCTTACAACGCCCTCTTTAGACTTTTTCACTATACATACTTAGGTACAGGAATATACAAAGTAGTTCCTTCTTGTTGTGGATTCAAATTCATACCCGATTTTTGCAATGTCTTTATAACTGTTGGAATTACTTGTGGAAACACTGACATGTTAACAACAACATTGAAAGGATTTTTCTTACGACCTGACCAGTTTCCTGTAAGGTATAATCCTGCCCATCAAATTAACAATCAAATTCTCAATGGTTCCTAGAAAATTATCTCTGAACATTTTCTTTTATTTAAGAATACAATTAAATATATACGTACCACCACTAGTTCTAATGGACAGATTTTTCGTGAATTCTTCTTTTAGTATATCTAGTGGTTTTTGGAAGTGATTTCTTAAGTTTTCAACATTGATCACTTCGTTCAGTTGGTTTTCGTCTAAATGCATTTTCACTTTACCTACAGCAACTAATCCTCTTTACGAGATCAACCGCAATTAGTTTTATACAAACCCTTGTCCTTTTTCTTATCCTTAGATTTGGCGTAATTCTTACGAACTGAAAGCTCGTAAGATGATTTTTGGATCTCCTAGGATTGTAAACATATTTACATCTTCCATACTGCGTAACACACCTCGCGTAGTTACTATAGGTTTGATTTAAGCATCTAGACGTTAATGCTAATATTCTTACGCCGGTAAACATCTATAAAATAATTAGAATTCACATATAAAATACCTTTGTTAGTAATGTCAGGTCAGGTTAGGTTATGTTTTATGACTTTTATGTTACCGCACTTTCATTTTATTTCCATATATACACTATGGATCAGATGTATTCGAACTGCTATTATATATAGAATGGCTGATATTTATTCAAACACTATGCTTGTAATAATCGATTGATTTTATTATTGATTTATAAATATGGTTGGTATGGTTACCGCTATTTTTTACCTCACACAACAGTGATTTCTCCATAAATATGTATCAATCTGTAAATTAAATGTTGAATTGGTATTGTCACGCGGTGCGCGACTGGGGTGTATAGCTCAGAGGTAATACTTAGATAATTGCACCTACCTTGGGTTACAGGGACAGGAATCAGCCAAACGACCAGTAAACTTCAGCTGTTTATTAAGAGAGACTCCACGAGGAATACCTCGTGGAGTCCCCTATCGGAGAACCTCCTCGCGGAGTGTCTCCTTTACAGAGAGTCCTGCTTACTATCATTACAATAATTATATAGCTTAGCGCTATCCCCACTCTGGAAGGCCGATTCGGGGGCATCTCCCTCCCCTCCAGAAAACCGAAGGGATTTAAAAAGTGACATAATTTTAAAAATTGAAACAAAAAGTAATTTGAATAGCAGCCACGAATCAGACTTTAGGAGCCTTAACTATCCTTAGACTGACTTAATGCTATTCACAACAAACACATTCAAAATACAATTATTATCTACTTAATTAATAAACTTTAAATACTTAAACTAACACCACCCATATGAGTCTTTCTGGCGAATTCTTCAATGTTTCCACGGAGGCAGGATCATCTCTTTGTTTACTATTAACCGGTTTCCTCAAGTAATTTGGACCGTTGCTACACTTGATAGTTGTTTTAGAGTTGCGGTAGAAGCTTCGTGGACGTTGCATTGTATATATGTGATTGCAACCAATCCTTTTGTATCGGTGGATGCATTCTCTGTTCTGGAGCCGGTAGGATACTATTTTCGGTATATACCGCCACGAACAGCCATGGGTCCAGTGCTCCAAACTTGTGGATTCCCCTGGGTTACTTAATCCACCGTTATATGATTGGCATCCTCCACCACGTGCTTCTTCAGCCTCCATTTTCTCCAATGTTGCTGCCCCTCGAGGTTACCAGTAACAAATCTTATAGGTATTAACACTAAGGTTCGCCTCCCCGGGTACCATCTCGCGGTTGCGCCAGAATTAAATATAAGGGTGGTGTACATGGAACAAAGAGTAATTCAGCAGTACATTGTAATAAAATAATACAAAACAGTAAAACTTAAATTGACATATGACTGGTACACAAAAACAAATCAAAATAATTAAGCCTAAGTAAGTCGGGAGTTGTTACTTTATTATCAAAATTACGTTAGCGTTTAATTTTCATTTTTTTTTTATTCTGTTCTGGGCCATCTATTAATAAAAGGGATTATTTAATGACTGCCAGGAATGCGTCTTCATAATCCTCTTTTTACCATACAAATGTATACATAAGCCCAATATCTCTTAACTATAATACGAGAGCTACCTCCTATCAAAATACAATGACATTCGTTAACTGTAGCCTTAAATGTACTTTGTTATAAACACCTTATACCGAAAGGTTAACTTCCCTTACTGCTTTTTTAACCATCGGTAGAGGGACATAGTGGCTGCCGAAATGCGCCGTAAAATCTCCTCTACAGACTTAAAGCGTAAACATAAATCCGCACCTTATACCGAAAGGTTAACTTCTCTTACTGCTTTTTTTAAACCATCGGTAGAGGGACATAGTGGCTGCCGAAATGCGCCGTAAAATCTCCTCTACAGACTTAAATCGTAAACATAAATCCGCACCTTATACCGAAAGGTTAACTTCTCTTACTGCTTCCTTAACCATCGGTAGAGGGACATAGTGGCTGCCGAAATGCGCCGTAAAATCTCCTCTACAGACTTAAAGCGTAAACATAAATCCGCACCTTATACCGAAAGGTTAACTTTACTATTTTCTTTAACCAACAAACTTAAAACGTAAATACAATAATTCTTTTAAAAAATGTGATGCTATATCTATAAAAACTTTGGATTTCCATATTCGATTTTTTTCTCCCTCGACTTACTTTTATTTTTTACTAGGCTTAATTTCGAGTAAAAAAAAAATAGTGTTATTCTGGGTATAAGTGAATTATAAAACATTGGTTATTTTTTTTTTTATACATCATATTTGTAAAGCTATGCTTTTTCTCCATGTCTTTTTTTGAATTAAGTTATTTAAAAACATTGTAATGACTAATAAATGTTCACTTAATTATGTATGGGGAAAGCGCTACTTACAGCCAAAGGCATACAAAAAGGAGCAAAACCAAATTTGGTACATACGTTATTGAATTCGTTCAAAATAAATAGCGCGGAAAAAAAAATTAAAAAAAAGCACATTGCTGCGCAAATGTATATTACCTGTGGTTGTAATTGTAATATTCCTTAAAAATTAATAACTAATTACACTCACTTCTTTTGTAACAAACAGCAAAATTTCTTTTAACAGCGCTTGCCTTGTATGAAAAGTTTAAAGTACAAATTTTTGTAATAATTGTTATGTGACAATATAAATAGTTTAAATAAAAGAAAATGGTTAAAGGATATAGATATTAAATGTTATGTTTAGTATAGTAGAAATCTTATAAAATAAAAAATGTGTTATTTTAAAACAACTGTATCAAATGTAAAACTTTTAACAATTAAATGAATTACTAGATCGCGAAGTAATTTCACCTTTTACATATAAGAATACCAACTTTTTATGTAGCAACAATATTATAGTCAACATCTTTCACGTAAATTTGTCTATGCCTGCTACATTTGTTGTATAAAAAAACATATCAGCAATCTATAGTAGGTTAAGGACATTAAATACTGATCATGACCTTCATGCACTTCCGATGTGCATTCTTACTATAAATCGCTGTACTAGAAAAAAATAAGAACATATTTGTTTGTTTACGTCAGCTTTTTTCGCTGTGCCCTCCAAAACCGATTTGTAAATACGTAAACAGATTTCGTAAATAGGTAAGTAGGTCTCAATAAGCGACCTACGGCAAGTTTGCTGACTATCAATATTTTGACTACCTATACAACAATTGATACGAGAAAACAAATTCTGAATCCAAGGAATTTTCTACCTTGTCTATTTTTGTTGTAACGCAAACAAAATGTGCGAGTTTTCACATTTTGTTTAACCATAAAAACCATATTTTATTTAAGAAAGGCAATTTATCTACAAAAATTATAGCAGATACATATTCTTATGTGAACAAAATATGTTTTTATAAGAAGCAAATAATGACTAAATGAACAACTAATTTATGGACAAATTATACTAAAATGACGAAATGCACATGTAAGGAGTGAGTGCAAAAATTAATAAAAAAAAATAAAAAATGTATATAAATAAATATATACTTATTATTAACGTAATATTTTAAATTAACTAAATCAAATAATTTTTTTTATCATATATAAAGTTAATAATTAACAGAAATTTCAACAAGCAAATTGTTTAAATAAATAAAAATTCTGATTAAAAGTAAATTTTGAAAATAGGTACCATTATCAAAAAAAATAATAAATCATAAGATCGCAAGGCGTCCTCCACCAAATGTCACGCGGTGCGCGACTGGGGTGTATAGCTCAGAGGTAATATTAGATAATTGCACCTACCTTGGGTTACAGGGACAGGAATCAGCCAAACGACCAGTAATTCAGCTGTTAATTAGAGAGACTCCCACGAGGAATACCTCGTGGAATCCCTATCGAAACCTCTCGCGAGTGTCCTCTTTACAGAGAGTCCTGCCTTACTATCATTACAATAATTATTATGCTTAAGCGCTATCCCACTCTGGAAGGCCGATTCGTGCATTCTGCGATCAAATATTTATTATATTATTATTAAAACTGTAACTTTTGTTGAAAAAAAACTTTTGGTACGCTCTTCAAATTTAAATTACGAAAACCCTATCTGTCCTTTCACTATTAACCAAATTAT